>JACEGR010007880.1:0-43442 GCA_014170235.1 Listronotus bonariensis
AATATTAGTTTTCAGTTTATCAAAAAAAAAAACAAAAACATAAGAAGTTTTAAAATTTAAATTAAAACTAAAGTTTTTACGCCATCCAATAAATGCGGAAATGGAACTGCAACTTTAATATCACGGTCATAAATCATATTATGTTTTAAATTAAAACTGTTAAAAACCAGGAGTAAATTCAAATTAAATATATTTTACTGATAAATAATAAATATAACATATATATAAATATTAAATTATATAGTATACTAGCCGCACCGTGCCCACTTTACTGGGCGTTAGCACTTAACTGGTGACATCTAAGATTCTGTTACTAAAGGTGACATGGTGTCTTGCAGACTTCTGAGATTCCCTATATTGTAATTCACTTATTATAAAATATTCTTTATTTGTAAATAAAAAATTTATATATTTTTAAAAGATTTATTATATAAAAACAAAAAAATCAGAACTAAAGACATAAAACAGCATTAGCTAAAAAAATGAATTAAAATTTGGTCGCCTAAAAATATGGAACTTTTGCTTAAAATACAAATCGAATCATTATGTTGGGAATAAATAAATTTTCAATGGTGATAAATGTACAAGGTAAAAATACTAATAATATCTCTTTGCCTAAAGGTAAAAAAACGTGCAAAACGTAAAATATAGTGAATCATTTATACATGCATATCGCTATTTCAACAAGAGATGCAACATTTTTTGAACACTGCAACCAAATGGGCTTTTTGCAGCTAAAGCACAAAAATGCTGTCGATATTTTGCAAGTTTTTTTTTTATAACATTAGTTTCGGGACTCTCTTAAATACGATAGATACTTTGTCTTAGATCCCGTTTAAATTTTGCCACATTTAACCTTCTAATCCTGCCATCTTTAACTGACAAATCAGCTAAATTTTTAATGAATAGAAAATCTATTTTACCTCAACATTTAACGTACAGGATAAAAGAATTATCGCTAAATTTGACCGCAAGCAGCCATAGTCATCAAAATAATAATAAATAAGTTCTGTTACACACGTGGTGACATGGGGTCTTAGAGACTCAGTGACTCACCTAACTTGAAATTAGATAAACGCTGGATGCTGCCTTTTAAGCATCTACTACTAGACTACAATCTAGGAAGGTACCCAAAACGGTAGGTTTCATTTACTACTGTGGTGGTAGATATGCGCCAAAAATAAAATTTGCGATATCTGACAGACCCTATATCACCAGTTAAGGGTTAATTATATTTCTCTGTGAACTTTTTGCTAAATCATAATAAAATTTAGCCTATAGTACTCCTGAAGTGTAGTTTTCTAATTGAAAAAAAAATTATTACCGATTCAGTATTTTCAAAGATTAGCCCTTACAAATAAACAAATAATTAAATTAACAAACTTTACCCCTTTATAATATGAGTATAGATAATTTCATTTATTTATTTATTTTTAATAATTAAATGTTGATGTAAGAGCTACACTATAGTACCGTTATGGGATAAATAAACATTATATGAAGAAAGACCACCTATATCTTCGAATTAGTTTTTGTTTAACAGTTTTATCTTTGGTAAACCAAAAGCCGCCCTAAATTAACTGCTAAAAGTCCTAATTTTTGTATGGGTAGAGCAATCCAAACCCATATTTATAATTTTTACTATCGTACAAGAAGTAAGTGGGAAGTTTATGGATCAGCCCTATAAATAGCATAAAAATATTGGTCAGTTAATATTTACTTTTCCAAAACGGTAATTATTAATGACAACCTAACTAGTCCTAGTAGGCTAAAACAATTTAATAACTAATACCTGATTAATTGGTTCCTACTAGTGTTAGAACCTTTCAAATGATCTTCTGAATGATATTCGAACATCGAGATATTTGAAATGTTTCGAATATTTCTTCCAAATATTCGTATTTTGTCGTAAAATATTTCATGAACCATCATTTATGAATTTATATCCGTTAACATTAAACACAAATACGAAACATATTCATTTTTTTAATTATAAAAATACCTTTTAAGAAGCCCCTCAAGCAAGGTTTTTACATGGACAACCCATAAAACATACCGCAAACCATTGGTAATCAAACGAATAAAGAATATACCGATACCAACCTAACCACAAAATCTAACAAAACTTACAGTTAAATAGCGCTACACAAGGTGGTTATAGAGAAGGTGACCCAACTTCGATGTGACAGTAAACAGGTAATATTCTATCATGAGTCCTTTTTTAACCAATTTAACCTATAAATATAGTTTATACAATTATTGAAGTCTTTTTAATCCACTATTTACTTACAAATAAAAAAAAATAACGACATTTTTAAAAAATAGGATACCCTTCACGTCACCTCTATCGACTGTCAAAGTGAAAAGTAAGGCCCCCTCTCCAAACACCTTGGCGCTACACAGTGCTATAGAGTGTGTGAACGAAACAGCGTCGTTTATCTCGATTCGCAGGAGAGTTTCCGTGAAAAGGGGTTTTTAAATCAAATTGACATCTGTTATTATACATCCATATACACACAAAAAAATTTATGATTAAAGAAATTAAAATTTTATAATCAACAAATTAACGCCAACTTAAAATTATGAACTATCACTTTTAGACTAACTTAAAATTATTATAAAAGTACCACTTGTTTAAAAATATATTTTTAAATTATACATAATTATACTCATTGAAAATATAAGTAATAATAATTTTATTACTCTTAGGTTCAACTGATGCCTAAGATTTCACAGTAAATTGATCACAAAATAAATTTGACTTAAAATTATCTATTCTTATTCTGAATACAAAGAAAAATGTATCTCTAAACTATACAAAACTTTATTGTAAATGGTAAGTTTATATCCTACCGTCGAACACTGACATTTTTCTTATAAGACTCTTGCTTTTCGTGTTATTAACAATGGACCTGGTACACCCACTTTGATTAGTCCTGTGAGGCAGGCGAAACTAGTCAGTGGAGAGAGTCCAGGTAGATGACATGAAAACCTAAATTTTTCTCTTAACTGTGGAAAATAAAACTTTATATCATATATGTACTATGTTTCCCCTAATAATATCCCAGAAGCAATATTAAGATTAGTTTGGGATTAAACTAAATATAATGTATATTTTCAATGTAACTAATTTAAAATAAAATAAATAATACAGTATCCAAGAAATGATATATTATGTTTATTTCGTATAAGTGATGCATCAAAGCAAGTATTGAATATAAATCATTTTAAAATATATCTATGAATAATCATATCACTACATAGAGTTGCATCTCTATTCATGCATTAGTTAGTTTCAAACTGAATATATTAGGCTTAAGTTAAAGATTTCGTTGTTGGATAATGGCGCAACTAACTATAATAATCTCAAAAATAAAAATTCGAATAACTCTTACCTTAATTCCAATAACGATAAAGAACTAAAACCAGCGTTGTATAGCAACACAGTCCAGGGTCCATTTACAAGGATAAACGTTTATGACTATTCATCTACATCTTCCGTTCTCCCTTCACCCAAAAATAATTCTCCCATGCCTAATAATAGTGCACATTATCCAGCTTTTAATCATTCCAATAAGAAATTCGCCTATATATTACAAAATTTTAGTTCACTCAAATGACAAGACTAAAAAATGTTAAAAATTTTCTGTCCAGTCCCACTCCGGTAACCCTGTTATTTCCAAAAGAAACCTTATATTATATAACGGGACTTGGCTTAAACCAACCGAGACCTTTTATCTAAACTCTTTTAACATTCTTCGTCAGGACAGGGAAGATGGCTATGGCGGTATTACAAGTTGTATAAAGAAAAATATATTTTTTAATAAACCAGAAGAATTTAACTCCAATGGCACACAATATAACAAATATAAAAAAAAATCCCAAAAATCAATAAATACTACTTTAATGCTTAAGCGACCATTGGACCATCAGGACAAGAGAGAGAGAGAGCCAAGCAAACGACAACTGCTTCGATATAAGATTGTCATCGACTTCGGGGCATGCCGGCATCACGGGCGACACGAAGGCCAACATAGGAAAAATCTAAACATCCTTAAAACAATGCTGCTGGATGCTCAAGAAATTAAAACAAACAACACGATCTGCGTCAAAAATTTTAAACAAAATGGAAAACCCTTGTACAGAACAAATATTATTATCTACTATTTCAAAATACAAACAGATTCTCCTGGTAAAAAATGGTTTACTTCCTTACATTTCAAAGACAGACGACATATTAACCACTACCATCAGAATACGTACGGGTCACGTTGTTGATAATAGATTTTTACATAAAATTAAAGTAAAAAATGATCCTTATTGCGAATGTGGTAAAGTTGAAAACTTGAATCGCATACTTTTTGAATGCCCAATAAATTTTACTTCTTCTTTTGACTTGTATAGCAAATTTACTAAAATAAATTATACAACACTAATGTCCATACAGACAGTTTTGGCAAACCATCTAAATAACAACTCTATTAATATGATTATAGCCTTTTTAGCGATAAATAAAATAAAATTGTAATGCTCAGCCTAACATTTTCACATATCCCTTTCACCTGTCTTTCTGTGTGCCTTTGTAGTGTTGTTATACCTAATAATAACCTCATATACAATGAGTTTATAGGCTCTCAATTTGAAAAATTTGCTCCACAGCACTTCTAGATATACCCAAAAAGAAGAAGTCGAAGACTTCAATATGGTCTAGAACCAGTTAACATTGGTGTCACCACCAGATCGAGCTGACGATTGCCTAGCAGCAAAGCCATCCAAACCCAAGTATGCAAGCAAGCAAATAGCGCCAAGACTCGAAAATACTCGAAATGAGACGTAAAATAATTTGTTGCCGCAACCTTTCAAATTGGGGTAAAATAAACAATATTTTAATCGGTATTTCGACAAAATAAAAGCTTATCAGCAATGAAATATAATTTTTTTTAAAAGATCTTTCGCAATAATATATAAAATATTTTGAAAGATCCTTTAAATAGTAAAATCTTCCAAATTCGAATATCGACATCTTTTGACTATGCGCACCGCTGGTTTCTACTATCTAACTAAGAGTAAGTAGAAAAGTTATTTATCATACTTGTAAATGTTAAGAGGCATAAACAGTTCGTAGATATTAAACAATATTAATGACTTTAGCATGTCTTATTATTACAAAAATATTTAAATAATAATTATAAAGTATGGTATATTTTTAAGACAATGCATATTACTATTATTATGTTAATATTAGGCTATTATACTCGATATCCATATTTAACTTAAAAATGCAGTATAAATAAAATTAAAACATTATTTTTCACATTTAAAAATTTTCAGCACCGTAAATCTTGAAAACTAGTCACAGGATTTTAATGCGACATGGGAATTTTTCATGAATTTTTACTTAGATATTCAGGCCAAAATTGCAAAATTTTACTTAGAGCTGCTTTCCATATAAATGGAAAAACTATCCTTTCAACGTTGTTCTTAAGGTTAAACCTGATAACTTTAAACAATAAAAGAAGAGATGTTAAATATCGCTGAAAAACATATTTGTTAATGTTTTTAGGGTAGTTTAAAAATATAAAAAATAAAAGTATCAAAATGGGAGGGGCTTGACTTTTTTCGATGTTTAGTACAGTTATCTCAGAAACCACTGCAGCTACAGAGATAGTTAATTGGGTAAAAAATTGTAGTTTTTAAAGGCTTAGTTTAAATCACTTTTTGTTGTATTTAAAAAATCGTTGCTAACTAGATATTTTTAAAAAGATTTAAAAGTTAATATTTCAGGTAGTAGTTTGTTATTAAAGCTATGACAAACATTTGCATTTTTTAAATGATAACCATAGCCGACTATGACATTTTTAAAAAGGCTTTTTTTAACGATGTATACCAAGATATACATACAAAAATGAAAATGGTTGATAGTATTTTTTTCTTTGGACAATCCACGAAGGCTTAAAGCCTAAATACAAACGTACCGTGGGTATCTTTATTTATTATGCATTATTAAAATATTGTTTGTTGCGAAAACTCTCTATTTATTTACAAAGTTGCAAATTATTCAAATTTACTTCCTTAAAAACATCAAATAATCTTTTACTGACTTCTAAGAATATTCATCTATTTTTAAATTCTTTGTTTATTTAACCCCGGTTCATGTCTCCTTTCGGCGAAATACCGCTATCAGAAAAAAGCATTTGAAGATCTCCGCCGGGCTTTTTCCGCTTTATCACAAACGCGGCCGCGCTTTTGGCGGCTTGCGCCACAGCGATATCGGCATGCTTTGTCGGGGCTTTGACTAGTTCCGAGAATAACTTTTAATAATTTCACCCTAGATATTGGTTCTTTTAGTTGACCAATAGGATTTCTAAATTATGGAAGCCATATTTGGTTTAATTTGTTTCTGTATTTTTATTGGTTTAACCATTTCCTTTTATTTGGACCCACCTCTATTTTAACTTCTCTCTCCCAAATTACTTTTGACAATTTAGTGTAGATTAAGATTTCACTCATGTAACAAGAGGTTACTTTTTTCACGTTAGTTTACGAGAACGTAAGGTTTTCTCTTAAATTTTCACCCCCAAAAGTGTATTGGGGCTCCCTCAAGTAACATAAGGTTACAAAGATTACGTAATAGACTTGTCAAAAGGACAACTATTACAAAAAGAACGTCAAGGTTCTTTTAACTAAGTACTTATCAAAAAGTTTTTCTTTTTGCTATTCCCAGCTGTTTTGTGCAAACTGTTTGTACAAATTGTCTTAGAAAAGACATTCCGTGAAAACGCTAAGGTTTTCTCAACTTTTCATTTTTTAACCCGTTCCCGAGCATTACAACATAAAATAACACTGCAGACCAAATGTCTTGAGACTTTCAACAGATATACTGTACAATAATTGTAATAGTGATTTAAAGTGAATGTGCTGTGCAGACTGGACAAATTTACTGACAATAAACTGTAAGGTAATTTAGAAATAAGATCTAAAAGACTATTCGTTTTTTCAAGCCTTTATTTAGTTAAACTCACCATTATTTATCAATTTATTTTTTGTTTTAAATAAAATTTAATTGTTTTAATAGTAGTTTTTCTGTAACAAATTTAGCTTAGAAAGTTCCTACTTTAAATAATAAATCATACTAAAATATAGAACCACCCTGTGGACAAGCCACATCGAAATTAGAAGTGGTTAGTTTAAAGAAACTGCCACCCCTGAGAAAGTTGGATTGGTGTTTAAAGAAACCCAGTTTACATTTTTCTTCATTGTTTTGTAGGGTTTTTAAAGTAAATTGCAATTTTCAAGAAAAAATGCGTTATGGGGTAAGACCGCCCAAAGAAAATTGCTTTAGTCAAGGTGGAATAAAATATACTGGGTGATCATTTTTACGTTGGCACTATTGCTTACTACTTTATAATTGGAGATACGAAGTCGGTTAAATTAGCGAAGTAGTAACATTTTTCCGCTGATTAACGTGCTGCCAACAAGAAAACAATTGAACATCGGATTTTTGATTTATTGTAAAAATAAACTTGTTTTTAAATCAAACATCTAGTATATTATGTCACCATTCATAAAATCTCTTAAAGACCATTAAAAAGTCCTTAAAAATTATAAAATTTTTAATAATTTCGGAAATGTTGCCATCCTCGGGACTTTGATAGTAAACTGACATTTTTAAAATAGAACATCCTGTGTATTGCATAACCATTTAATAGATATTTTAAAGAGCTTTAAGAAAATACCACATTTGATATGTCTATCTCATAAAGTTTTGGAAATATGGCCATCCAAATCTAAAAAATAAAAGATATATTATCAATTTTATCTTCGACACTAAGCTTAGGGGCTTATAGCTTGGAGCTGTAGAGATAGACATATCAAATGTGTTATTTTCCTAAAGCTCTTTAGAATATTTTTTAATGGTAATGAAACATACAAAGTGTTTTATTTTAAAAAATGCCTGTTTACTCTCAAATTCCCAAGGATGGTAATATTTCCGAAACTAATTAAAACAGGATATACCACAGGAGGATTTTTTAATGGTTTTTGATAGATTTTTCGGATAGTAATATAATATACAGGGTATTCCATTAAAAAAATATATTTTTTCAATAAATCGAAAACCCGATGTTTAATTTCTTTTTGGCAGCGGCTTAACAGCGGAAAAAATGCTACGGCTTTGCTAATTTAACTGACTGACTGTATCTCCAATAATAAAGAAGTTAAGCAATAGTGACGACTTAAAAATGATCACCCTGTACATTTGCCATTTAGCTGTGTAGATATTTAATTTTTTTTAAAATATCAACAATGTAACTACTTAAATATAATATTTTTTATAAAAATATGGTAATTTTTTTATGTTGGGTTTTACCAGTCCTAATGCCTATAATTTTTTCATTTGGAAAAATCTGAATATCTCGGACTTATAATAAATCTTGAATAATATGTTATATGGATTAGTTTATTTAAATATTTTTTATTATATAGTAAAAATTATCCTGATTGGTGAGCGGCCTTGTTCACACGAGGTGGCCTGCGGTATCCAACCTATCGGGCATTTAGGGTAGACTCCTAAAAACGTAAAGTTTTTTTACGGAAAACGTTCACTTATCCAAAAATTAATCCTATCCTAATATAAACAATAGATTTAAGCAATTAACGCCGTTTTTAATAGAATCCTATATGTTACTGGCAATTCACAATATTGAAATTTGCTTAGGTGGGCAGGGCTTCCCGGACCTTCCCTATATATAACGAAGCTTAATTCCAGAAGCCATATTATAATTTCAATTCATCTCATTCTAACACTTTTTAGCTTTAATACTTTTTATTAAAGACAATGGAATTTATTTTCGTCCTTTTTATCACTTTTCCTATTTTGTCCCATATTATAGCTTTTCACAATAAAGCTTTTGATTACCGACAACATAACGCTCTAGTAGCCTTGCCACCTGGTGTCTCTTTAATTTAAAAGTATTAATAAGTTGAATCTTTCCCTTTATAGTTGTGGAAAAATAAAATATTCTTATAATAATTAATGTAATCGCTACAACTATTGTGGTTGTACAGGTAAGCTAAACGGTAAGAGATACAAAAACTAATGTACGTGTCCCGTTCTCTTTTTGATGTTTAGTTCAATGGCGCAATCAAATTCACGCTAACTAGATTGGTTTGGAAGATACAGGGTGATTCTGAAAATTCGTCAATTTTATTATGTCTTATTACTCAGACATTTATGAAGATAGAAAGAAACTTTAAATACAAGAGTTTTATAACTTTTTACGTAGAATCCAGTGGCCTACATAAAATAAATATAAACGTTTTAATTTTTTAAATATTACCATAATATGCATTTTTTAAATGGAACACCCTGTATCTAAGTATCTCAAAAAATTGCATTTTTTCTTGCGACTACAACAACATAATATAACGCATAGTATTTTGTTTTGCCCAAATTAGGTAAAACACCGAAAACCCCATATTTTTAGGTGGCCATGGAATGATTTTTGTTTTGGTTTGTTTACATGTCCTAAAATCAAATGACAATTAGCTATTAGTAGATATTCGTTTTTATAGTCCGTATGTGAATATATTAAAACAAAAAGATTTAAAATGAATATTTTTCAAAACTATGAGAAATTAAACATGTTTGAGTGCTACATTGAAAGTAATAAAGATAAAAACACAGCTTTAGACTTATATTTTGACCGTTATCCAGAGCGACGACAGCCAGACAAAAGAATATTTCAAAGATTGTACCATAATTTAAGCGAATATGGATCATTTGAAAAACCAATTATTTACAATAAGAAAAATAGGGAAAGGGATGAGGTAAACACGACAGCTTGTGTTACTGCTGAACCGACGGTATCTAGCCGTAATATTGAGAAAGATATTGGTATAAGTAAATCTAAAGTGTTAAAAACATTAAAAAGCATAAATATAAACCATATAAAATAAGAAAAGTTTATAACTTACATCCCGGAGATGAAGAACGGCGCTTAGAATTTTGTCATTGGTATATGCATCAGATTAATATGAATCCAAATTTTTTTAAATATAATATGGACTGATGGGGCTTTCGTATCCAGCGAAGGGATTTTTAATCGACAAAATAATCGATACTGGTCAAACACAAATCCACATGAGATGGTAGCGGGGATACAACAACAGACAGTTTGGGTTTCATGTATGGTTGGCACTGTATCAAAACAGAGTGTTAAACTACAGGATTTTCTATAACAATTTAAATGCTGGGGGATATATACAAATTTTGGAAGAAGGTATAATTGCCGAGTTGGATAACATGCCACTAGCTGTAAAAAATAATATATATTTTCAACAAGACGGTGCTTCGGCACATAATAGTCATATAGTAAGGCACTTACTTACTGTTAATTTTGGTGAAAATTGGCTTGGCACTTATGGACCAAACAGATGGCCTCCGCGTTTCCCCGACCTAACTCCACTTGATTTTTATTTTTGGGGTTTTATTAAGAATGAACTATATAAAATTCGAAATAATACTCTGGAAGAACTTACAGAAAATTTTATTAATTGCATAAGACGAGTACCAAATATTCACATATATAACGCCACTAGATCCGTTACAAACCGAGCCCAAAAATGCATCGAGCAGAATGGAAGACAATTTGAGCAACTTTTGTGATATATTAGGTATTTGTTTAGTTTATAAAATTAATTATTTGCTTTCCGTAGTAGTTTAATTTTTTTAAAGTTTTAGTTTATTCACATAAAATAAATGAATATTAATAATTCAATCCATGGCCAACTAAAAATAATGTGTTTTTTGGTGTTTCTGCTACTTTGGGCAAAGCAAAATAGTATGTGTTATATATTGTTGTAATCGTAAGAAAAAATGCATTTTTTGTGATACTTAGATACAGGGTGTTCTATTTAAAAAAATGCATGTTGTGGTAATTTCTCAAAAATTAAAACATTCATATTTATTTCAAGTACGCTACTGGATACTACGTAAAAAGATATAAAACTTTTGTATTTAAAGTTTCTTTCTATCTCCATAAATGTCCCAGTAATAATTTTAAGGGGTATAGTCCCTAGGCCAGTATTGAAATGGACTTAATGATAAGAACACTTTTTAAACCTTCTCCTTTCTTTCTCTTTTTTTGTACTTTGCCAATATAGAACTATGCAGCTTTATATGTGGTTCTTTTTATAATACAGAAAAGTGCCTTGTCATTTGATTTTTTTCTCAAGTTCAAAGGTAAACTACAATTAGTTAAGAAAAAATGTCCATTGTTTTTTATTGCTGATTAATCTAGAAGGTTTGTATTTTAGAAAAATACAATATTTTTATATGTACCATTTTCAAAAATCCATTAAAAACATATTTCTGATTTTGGGCTTAATTTACTTGTGAAAAAATTTCAATGAAATTTAATTTTTAGTTAAGAGAGGTCCCAAAAGCACAAAAAACAAATAAAAAGTAAAAAAAATACTTTATTTACCGAAAATTGTTAGTTTGGGTGATATTGTAATTTAACTTAGTATTTGTTAATGTTGTTACTTAAATGAAAGTAAATAATATAAAAGGTTTTTTGAAAAGGATTTTTATGTTTTTGAGTGGTTTAGTTATTTTCCTTTTTAGAATTTTTTCTCGAAAGCCAAGCAAGATACGTAAAATACATAGGGACAACATAGTTTTATTATTATTTGGCTACTTAACTACTACAAAATACAAGAGTTGTATTAACATCAGTGGCGTACATTTCTTTTTCGGAAATATTTGTTAAAGTGCCGCTCGAGACACCACTGGACTTAAAAAAATTATAAAAGTTAATGCTAAATTATTAGCCTCTTAGTGCTACAAATAATATTGCCAAATTTTATTAAAATTAGATAAGGGATATTTACGATATTTATAAAAAGACCAATTTTAAAAATAAAATTTAAACACTCTATATCTTAAAGACTATGCAATTTTAAACCTGTTTTTTTATGAAATCAGCTTATAGATAAGCTTTAAAGTTTTTACCGCCACCCTGTATATTTTTGTAAATTGACTCCTATTTTTTAATTACCCTGTATTTGATTACAGTATTGCTTTCTGCATATGCAGAGCATGATACCTTACTAAATTATATACAATAACAATACTTTTTTGTGAAATAAGAGTAATACGATTTTTGTCCCAAAGTCCCTATGTCTCAAGGCACTGTGCGGCGCTTTAACCCAGCCTGTCAAGGTTAAATGTTTGGGTGTTGGACTTGGCAAACACCATTTTAAAAAATTTAAAGGATTTTGGGGGTTTCGGATAAATATTTTTAAGAAAAAAATGGTACGCCACTGCAAACTATTTTTTGGATTTTAAACAAATTTTATATTGTAACTTTTTATTAAATATAGGGTTTTAGGTAAATAAATTTAAACAATTTAGTACATGGTAGACATGGTAAAAGTACGGCTTATCACTATAGTATTATTAGCATAACCAATAATTATATAAAATTAAAGTTGTAACACTGATGAATAAATTATTTTTTTATATTAGTTTGCCCAAAAAATAAAATAAAAAAAGAGATAATAATTACTGTAAAAAAAAATTAATATCAATGTCAAAAATGATTAGTATGTATTTGCTCGAAAACCGCACATCAAACAAAAAAAAAAAAAATTTATACTGTTTTAAATTACACGAAAATTTTAAAACATATTTTCATTTCATAAAAAAACAGTGGCGTTTCATTTTTTCTTTAAAGTATTTTCACCTAGTCACTCATAAACGACACTAGTGGAAATAATTTCTTTCTTGTATGTTAAAAAATGTGTTGTCACATGAAGTTTTAAAAATCATTGTTTTTAAAACAAAAAGAATGTATAATGCACTAATGTAGAAACTAAAATTTTGTCGATTTTTGTAGGTTTTTTTAAATAAAATTACATAATTGAAAGTAAATTTTAATTCTAAACATCTTTTCTTTATAATAATTTGCGATATTAGCAAAAATACAGGTACTTCACTCTTGAGAAAAATACCCATTTTAGCCAAACCTCGTAGATGACTGTCACAATTTGATATCTGATGATTGTATTTTAGGTTTTGAATTATGCAGAACTTTTATAAAGAATAACTTTTTTGTAAAATTAATAATAAAAAGTTTCCCATATGACGCAAACTTACGTAGACACACTGTATAAGCGTTGTGTACGAATGACAAAAAAATTGGTTTTAAAATAATATAGCATTGGTATAGTGAAATTTTCAGTAATTTTTAAATAGTAATGTTTCTTTTTCCTTACTTAGTTTAATTTAAAACACTATGGTTACTATTAAAGTAAGAAATTTGGTAGTTAAATTGACTACTTGTTAATTGTTAGTTTTTGTTATTAATTTTAATTAATTTTCTTTGGCTTTTAAAGTTCAACACATTTAAAATACTATTAATGTCCCATTAAATGTAACAAAAAATAACCCTAATATTTTTTTATTTTAAAAGTTAGTGCCTTCAATTACTAACAACCTATAAAAATGTGTTTTTTTTTTTAATTAATAAACTTTAAAAACAATAAAGTACTGAATGAAATAAAAGGAAAATTTATAATTAATTAAAGAAGTTCAATTATTTAGCGCTAAATGACGAAAAAACAAATTTAAAAATAATTATTTTCAAAACTATGTTGTTTTTTGTTAATAGAATATCTTGTATAACTTGTATAATCTTTAACACATTGTTGAAAATCTTCTAAAAGGCAGTTTTTAAAAATATCATAGCCAAGTATGGTTTTCATTATAAAAAATGCAAGATTATGTCATAGCTTTAAACTGACTACTATAATAAATATCCGATTACACCTTTTTATTAAGAAGGTAATTATCTACAAGTTTCCTATTTGCACTTTTTTTCTCGAATATTACCTGACCTATAGAGGAAAAATAAATAATAGTTTAAAAAACTAAAAAACACGCTTTTATATGCAACCGAACTAAAAACTAGAAAATAATTTTTCATTAAAAAAATATTGTCACTTCATAGTAAAAAGCGTGGGGTGCTTAGTATATTAAATGTTATAATTATTATATTTGCCGATATCTATGAGGGAAAAGTTATGAAAAAATAGTAAAATGCACCCCACGCTTTTTACTATGAAGTGTCAATATTTTTTTAATGAAAAATTATTTTCTAATTTTTAGTTCGGTTGCATATAAAAGCGTGTTTTTTAGTTTTTTAAACTATTATTTATTTTTCATTTTTAGTTCGATATGCATTTATGTATGTATGTATGGAAAAATGCTCCAGTTTATTCACTAAAAAATTCCTTCGCCATTTTGTCAAGAGTAGCTAAAGTTTGGGATGTTGCAAAGATGGCAACACAGGTGTTGTTTTTATAATATAATGGAATTTTTTTTCCTGGCGATCCAAACCAGGATAACGGGATACCGTTTGCAGATTATTGCATTGTCATGGGTCCTTAATACGTGTGCAAAGTTTCAAAGAAATCGAATAGCTGGAAGTTGGTTAAAATTAGGCTCAAAGATTCCGTTACATATGATAGATAGTGACAACCCAAGTTAATAAAAGCGTGTTAACAACTTTTTGAAAAACGGATTTTTAAAAATATCTAGTAAGCCATATTTTTCTCGGACAAAACAAAAAGTGATTTTAAATAAGCCCCAACAACTACAATTATTTCCCATTTAACTGTCTTTGTAGCTGTAGAGGTTTTCAAAATCCCCGTACTGAAAATCGAAAAAAAACTTAACATGTGTAAATATAAAAATAATGCTTTTTTCGTATCACCTAATCTTTATTATTCAGTAAATAAATATAAAAACTTCTTTACCGCAAGTTTTTTTATCTTGCCTTCTGCATTTTTGTCATTAAATGTATTGATTTAATATAACCAATTCAAAGGTAAATGATTTATGTGCATGTGTGTATATATGTGCAAAGACAAAAAAATTAATTTTATTAATATAATTTCCTGGTGTCACTTATAGTCCAAGAGCCCGTGAGCAGTAAACCTTTGTTATTTTGTAAAAGCTGAAAATTTGTCAGCGCATGCTTCCAACATAGGTAAAAGCGATGAAATTACCATAGGGCCACACAAAATTGTTTGAAATATATGTAACAATGTATTTTTAAAAATCTTGTGCAACAGTACAAACATAAAGATAGAAAAGTAAATAATACTTTATGGAAACTAAAGACAAAGTATGTTCTGTATTGTTCCATTCTATGTATACGTCTTTAAAATTTTTCAGTCACTTTTGGTTTAACCGAGAAAGGATGCGCTTTTATAATTTTAAATAAAACACAATATATATTTACACATTTTTTAATTCACGAAGGTGTGCCGCGCTCATGAACTCTTACTCTATTATTAGAAAGTTTGTAATATTTTTTTGTTTTTTAACCGACTTAAAAAAAGAAATAAATGTTCAATGCATTTTTTTATAAGTATGTACACGAATTACTCCGTCAAAAATTGATTATTGTAGACCGATTTTAAAAATTATTTTTTTAATCGAAAGAGTAGACTTCCAAGATGATCCCATAAGAAAGCCAATTTATGATCGCAAGAGAGAAACGTACTAGACCTATTTTTGCGGCAAAGCTGACTCTAGTAATTATGCTCCGATATTAACCCATTCTGGTTGTCTGAACAATCAAGTTTAACGTCATTTTTTTTTTAATTTGTCATGTACGAGTTATTAAACTTTTTACTTTATTTTATCGTGTAATTGCGTGTACTTTATTTCTGGGACAGGTGTTTTCGTTTATACCCAATTTATACGTATTAGGGGCAGTATTCCCGTTATGTACGATCAGTTTACGTGAGAGAAAAATGTACTAGGTATGTAGTAGTGTTTTTAGTGTATGGTCACCCATTAAACAATTTAAATATTAAACAAAAAAAAACATTCTTGACATAAAAACACTAAACCGAATTTAAAATAAATAAACTAAAATATAAAAAAAAACAAAATATGAAGTCGGGTAATAACATTTAGAACTTAGGTATAAAAAGTTTGTGTTTGTTTAATTGGTAAAATTAGTACTTTAGCGCACATGTTATTACCCGATATAATTTTTTTGTTTATTATTTTTAGTTTATTTACTTTTAAGTAGGTTTAGTTTCTTTTTAATAAAATTTTTTTATTGACACTTTACCTTTAGTTTAAACATAATATTTGTGTTTGACCCGCCTATATAAAAAAATGTATTTTACTTAATTTTTGAACCATACAATACTGCCATTCACGTAAAAAAGCAACAAGAATCGATTAAAATCACCTTTACATACACGTGTCAGAACTACAGATTTTATAAGCAATACTCATAAAAAAAAAATAATAGAGTTCTGGAAAGCTAACACTGATGGTTTTTATTAAGGAAACATAATATTTTCTTTTATCGACCTCTTTAGAGTCACGTTTTGGCTTAATAGGAATTATCGGTAGGTCCATAAGTTCGACGAAAGTTGGAAAGCAAATTAAGAAACTTAAAGTAGATTAAACGTAACATATGGGAAAAATTTAAAATCCCACATGCTGCTTTAAACTTAAATAAGATAGAAGTACATAACTTCACCTTCCTATGTACAACTTAAATTTTCTCGATTTTCGCAGAAAAAATACTCAAACATATTTTATTTGGAAATGAACAAAATTGCATATTTAAAAGTAATTTTTAATTCTTAACATCTTTTCTTTATACCAGTTTACGATATTAGCAAAAATTCAGGTACTTTAAAACAATTAAAAAATGTTAAGTCACAAACTGTTTCTTAATATTTTTCTTGTAAAAAAAAATAGATAGTTGACACTTGGCAAAAAATAAATTAAACTCTCCGGAAATTTATCAGTTGTGGGACAGCATGCAAGAATTACAAAGTTAAAGTTTAAAATTTTATTATCACAGTTGCTTTTATATTTTTATAACCCTATTTTTTTAAATTTCAATATTACTATATAGCCCAAGAAATAAAAACATCAAAGAAGAAAAAACGGCGAATTAAAAATATATTTTGGCGCTGCAAATGGATTAATTTGTGAAGATTTGACCACTTATAGATTTATTTTATTTTTAAAATATCAAATTGCATTGATTTTTCTTTACCAACATTGATTTTTTGTCATAATTTTTGAATTCCTATAACTGCTTTATTTTTAGCAAGTTTTCTAAAGATCGATAAAAAGTATTTAGATTTAGATTTACGTTTAAACGGTTAAATATTTGGATTTAAATAAGGAGCACCTTTTTAGAAAAAATTGCTTAAAAATTGATCAGCCATTATTAAAACTACAGCAAAATACCGCTTTTAATATTAATCAATAAAAATTATTATTAAAACAAAAAAATGTAATATACAGAGTGTGTTTTTTAGTAAAAAATGTCGGACTTGCCTAATTTCTGAAATACAGGGCGTTATAGTTGAAAAAATACTTAATATTTTTTTAATATCTTAAAAGTTCTTTAACCAATTTGGATGGAAATCAGTAGTAAAATAATATCGTTACTTTAATTGTAAAACCACCTAACTCCAGTTTTCATTAAAAATGCGATGCCATCTTTAGCCTTATGATATAGGGCGAAAGTAGGCATCAAAATCACATTTTATTATAAAAACTGGAAAAACGGTTTTTAAATTTATAAATTAATAAAAAAATTTCAGCTTTATTTTTTTAGGCTAAACATAGCATCACAGTTTTTATTAAAACCGGAGTTAGGTGGTTTTATAATTAAAGTGACTATATATCTTTTTCCAGATTAGGCCATAAAGACGCAACTCTTTAGTCTCTTGTATTTTCTTAGTATCTCGCTTTATTTTTGAGAAAAAAATTAAAGCTTCTTTAAGTCATTCTATAAAGTAACTATTAACCGCATAAATAGACAATTTCGACCTTACTAAATAAGGAAAATGACGATTTGTGGTAATATACACGACTGCTTATTTATTTAAAGGCAAATAATTGTTTAATTTTTGCTTTTTACATCATGTTGTCTACCTATGGGTATTTCTTAGAAGAAATAAAAGTTTTTTTTTTTAAACCAAGCTAGATAGAAAGAAAACACAGAAAACCTAAAAACTAAGATTTTAAACTGCCTAATCAGAAAAGAAAATTAAAACTTTATGAAAAGTCAGTGGCGTACTTTCTTCCTTGGCTCTAGTGTCCACTAAGACGCAACTAAACTCAATAATCTTAATATAGGCAGAGTTTTACAAGCGCCTTATCACATTAATTTAGTGTACCAAATTTTATTTAAATTGGTTAAAAAGTTTCTAAAATATATATAAAATACCGTTTTTTAGATAGTTTAACGCCCTGTATCTTAGAAATAAAGCATGTCCGGTCCTATAATAACAGAAACTTTTTTATAAAAATACATAAAAATTATAAGCTTTTAAGTTTCGTACCACAGTTAGAAAACACCCTGTGCCTATGCTCCAAATATAAGTCATATACAAGTATTAAAAAATTGAGCTTTAAAAACAAATAATACAAAATTATTTGACATTTTGAAAACAGAAATATAGAATAAAATGATGCCTTCTATAATTTATTTATAACAATATATTATTACTTTCATACTTACAATGCCTGACGTGTCATAAATTTAATGTTTTGTCTAGCGCTGTTAAACAAGGCACTTAAGCAAAGCAATATACTTGCTCTTGTGGATAAAGATTTACATTAAGACATATAAATATTACACCTAATTTAATAAAAGCGCGACTATACACCAGATATAACAATGCTTTTAAGGTTGTTTATTATTTTTGGAATAACTGTACTTACTTTATTATAAAAAAGTTAAAGAGTTTTTCAAGGTGGCTGTATAACAGACAAAAAGATAATTTTAAATCAAAAAATAAAATAAGAACTCTTGTAAAAGCAGCTTTTATCAAAATGTACTAAAAAGAAGAAAAGAAGCCTCTTTAAAATCATTTTTCTATTGCCAAAATACTTAACTACCTAAATGTTTAAAAATCTTTTCAGAGTGCTTTAAATTTAAACATAAAAATCGGGATTGGCAAAGTTGAATTGGAAGCTCTTTAGGGTTTCGTTAAAAAAAAAAATCCAAAAAGTTTCTAAAATTTCCGAAGAGGAATGTGTTTAATTTTATATTTTCTTATACAGATTATTTAAACAGGCTATTAGAAAACTTAAAACCCTTGCTAAAAACTTTTTGAGGCTCTACAAATATTGAATGCGTCTTTAAAATTAATTATCAATTTTATTTTTTCATATGGAACAATGAAACCAAATGCCTTATGTTTGATAAAGCATTTTAAGAAAAATCAGTGGTGCATAACATTACAAAACATAAAAACCAAGCCACAATAACCAAAATTTTTGGTATTTTCTAAATTTAAGAATTATAAATTAAGGCCCAAATTATGCAACTTTGCTCATATTTAACGAAGTTTGTATCTCTTGTTATTTTTAAAGTCCTTACGGTCACCCTTGAATTTGGGACACCCTGTACAGAGAGACCATTTAAAAATTTTGCCCGGTGTGCCAAATGGTGTCCAGTCTAACACTTCTTTACTTATATTTAAAATTCTCGTCTCACAATGTTAGTTACCTTGCTCCTCCGAAACGGCTTTATCGACTTTTACCGAATTTTATGTGCATATTAAGTAGGTCTAAGAATCGGCTAGTATCTATTTTTCATACCCCTTAGTGATAAGGGTTGTTCACCCTTAATGTGGAATTAAAAAATACATACTACCCTTAAATTTTTCATTCCGCTCGATGTTAGATTTTTATAATTTTTCGCCATACTCATTTGCCAGACTATACCGGAGTCACTTCCCAGGTAACAGCACGGAGTAGAGATGAGACCTCCTTTGGTCTCCTGATGTTTTTCTCACACTATAAGACTTCTCTTACTCCCTACACAGTTTTCGGCTATCATTATTGTTTATGCATGAAGTGTAGTAGTAACTATTAATGATATCATTTTGCTATATCAGCGTAACTCTTAAATTAACTATTAATAAGTCCTATGTTATCAATAATTATATTAATTTTAAGTGTATTTTGCATGAATAGTATATCGAGTGATTTACATAACCTCAAAACTACTCAGCACGTGGCACTAGCTCTCACCAACAACAACTTTTGTGTTGTAAGTACACTTCTTTTTAATAATTTTACCTACTATTTTACCATATATGTTTACCCGCTCTTGTCTGGTTAGTTCTGGTTAGTTTAGGCAGGTACTATAATAAAGAGAATTATCAATTTTTTACTTAACACCAAAACAATTTGTTACCACTGCAGCGAACCCCGTCAACCATGCCGTAATTTCAGTCATTAGTTCCTACTAAGCACACTATGTTTACAAAGTCTTGCCCAATATCTCAGGATGCTTGCTTGCTAGCATAGCATCTGTATATTACGTCCACTCCGAAACCTTGAATTTTTTTATTCGATTTTTCCCAAAATAATTAATAATAATTAATGACAAATAAATTTAAAATATCTAAACAAATGGAACAACTTAATAAGAAATTTTTTAAAAGAAACCTTAAAGGTATCGGAAAGGTTTTTATCATTACAAACGCGTGCAGTTTCGGCTTCTAAAGGGTTAACACCCCCAGGTGAAAAGTTTTGCCTCGACAATCTGGCTACAAACTTTTGAAAACTATTAATGGTTTGGAAAAAGTTTTGATTACAAATTGTATTATGTAAACCATAACTGTATTTTAAATATTTAAGAATATTAAATAGCCTTTAGAATTAAATTAAATTGATTCCGGAACCCGAAGGACCCTGGTTCAAATCTGAAATTTACAAGTTATTTTTTTTTAATTTTTATAGCGGCTTTTACAATGTCAAGTCAATCTTTAAGTAAGTAAACCCCTAAAAGAGAACCATATTTGGTAAGTCAAGGTGATAATCCATTTGACAGCTTTTTAAATTTGGCTGGAACTTCCACCACATAATAATTCAACCACAACCCCAGAAGAAAACAGTTCCCATGCAGAAGTTAAGATAACTTGGAATTAATTCATCTAACTTTAAAAATACCAAAGATACTTTTTTAATTAATACCGTTATCTTAGTTTTGAACAAGGGAATAGTCATAATAATATTTTATTTTCGAATTTATGGTGAGCGGGTATCCGATAAACTTGTATTTTGGCCAAAAATTGGGCTTTTTCATTGACTTAAGAAATAAGTTGTTGCTGGACAAAAGCATCCTTTGTTTAAAACCGAGAATTTAGTATAAAGGGTGGTTCTTAAATAATGGGCTAAAATTTAACTGAATAATTTTGGAGTTAAAATATTGCGATTTAACTAACCTTACCCCAGTACAAAAGTTGATATTAACTAAGATACAGGGTATCAAAGTTCAAAAAATTATTAAATTTATTTTGATAATATTTAATACGATTTAAATGTCGTATTAAAACTTGGTATCTAAGGGTTTTTTGACATGAGCTATTTATATCTGATGTTACTTTTTAGGTTTTACGTAAAGGACGCTACCTACGATAGGTACTTTGAATTTCTCTAAAGCGTCGCAAATTCTTTGTGCTTTCCTGTATGTACCATCCAAGTAAAATAATAAATTATTGTTTTTTACAGAAAAAAGTTACTTAAATTTTGTATATAAAAGAAGTGTGCAAAATTTAAGCGAAATCGATCCAATGGTTTTCAAATAAATTTTAGCCAAAAAAAAAACGAAAAAAACTCAATTAAATTTTAATGTATGAATAGAGAGATAGAGAAAGAAAAACGCGGAGAGAGAGAGAAAAAGTATTGCTTTAAACGACTCCAAATTTCGGACAATTTTTCTTATTAGTTATAGAATCAGTAAAAAATAAAACAAAAAAAATCTACTTTTTAACCTGTTTTCTCCCTTAAAACTCTATTATTAGCAGCAATGGGTTTTGTTAAAAGTACAAGGTTGTACAAGACATTACAATAAGTTCAGAGCAACCTAAAAGTCAAGTATCCTTATTTAAAAAAATATAACAAAATGGTAAATTAAATGTTATTTTAAATAGAAAACTATGTACTCATAAAATATCAGATATAAATAAACCAAATTTTGTGCGAAGGGGTAACTAAACAAATGAATTTTAAAAATAAATTTGGAAGGTTGCAAAGTTATAGTTTTTCTCTAGGGAAATTTTGAAATTTTAAATGAAATACCCTAATTTTGATTATTGTTATCAATCCCTTGTATTAACTATTATCATGATCTGATATTATCATTATTTTACTCTTTATGCTTCTTTTGAAATAAATACAAAAACAACTAGAGATGACCAATTTATCTAAAATAAGATACAACTCACATTTGTCAGAATTAGTACCAGGAAGGAACGAGATATTCTAAATTCATAAACTGCATTTTTGGATGTTTTCAAGATTCTTAAAAAGTCTAGGTAAGGGAACAGGTAAATTTTATTATAAAACACCTCAAATGCAATTTCTTAATTTAGAATATTATTCTTAGTTATTTCCCTTTACTTATTTTGACAAATTTCGGTTAAATTATTTTTGAGAAAATTGACCATACTTAGTGATTTTTGTAGTCATTAAAACAAGCATGATGTCATATCTTGGAAATTAACAGTAGTTAACAAACGATAATAACAGGTCATAATAAAGTTAATGCAGGTAACTAATTACAATAATAAAAATTAGGGGTATTTCATTTAAAGTTTAAAAATTCCCTAAAGTAGATACAAAAAACTATAAACTTGGCAACCATGCAAATTTAATTTTTGAATTTTTTATTTTTAGTTATTCCTTCGCACAAAATTTGGTTTAATTATATTTAACGGTGGCTGAGATAATCCACCGTTCCGGTTTTTTCTACTAACCACACGGAAAAAATCGGCGTTATGTGTGTGTAGCGCAAAAATTGTGTTAAATATGTTTATTATTGACGTTCTGAGTATAATTTTTCTCATTAATTTTCTGTTATGAAAATCAACGAGTCCTAAAGTTTTGATGGTAGCTAACAACAGTAACCAAATATAAATCTTGACTACATTACAGTAGTATTAAAAACGGTAACATGAAGTTCTGCAACAAAAGTAATAAATACTACTGCACATTATTTGCTACAAAAACGAAGCGAGTTTTACTACTACGTATACCTGAGTTCTACACATTGTAACTGTGTAGGTTACAATTGCATAATTATTAACCACATTTTTTTTCCGTGGAGCACATTTGTAATTTGAGCACAAACCTTCGTATTTTTAATGATGAAGTTAAGCTGGGTTTTAAAAATCCAACTTATGAAAAGGGTTTTTTTAATCCTGGTTCTTTTTGGTATGTATCTCCTTTATATTTTGCACGGTACAGCTCAAAAACCTAATTATTTATATATAATATAATATATATTATTAATTATTATTATTATAATTATTATTAATTTTTGAAAATCATTTAATCCGCCTTTTCTCTTTACGAAGTTTTCAAGTTTAAAATGTTAAAAAAAAATGATAGGTAATATTATTTACTTACATTATACTAAAAAGCTAAATATGTTTTATACAATGTTGGGAACAAAAATTATATACTACCCTTATATTAAGTAATAAATGAGCTTCAATATTCATAAAAAGATATAAAACGTAATCTAAAAAGGTTATAAATGTTCCAATTTCCAAAAAGAATACTTTTGCCAACGCTAAACCTGTTTTTATGCAGTATTTACATTCCATCAAAGAAAATGAGATTTCCTGTTTGCTTTTTAGGGTGCTTCTTGCATTGTTTTTTTTGTTTTTAAAAAGAACAATTGTCAAAGTAAATCCCTGGCTTGTTAAAAATATCACGCAACCTTTTTAAAAAGCTGCTTATTTGGAAACACATGGTGTCAATATCAATATACAGGGTGTTTCCTAACTACGGTACGAAACTTAAAGGGCTGCGTTCTTAAGTCTTTTTATAAATAAAAGTTCCTATAGAAATACGTATATGTCCGGACTTGCTTTGATTCTCACATACAGGGCGGAATTTTTTTTAAAAAAGTGGGTATCTTTAAAATATTCTAATAACCCTTTAACCGATTTGGATAAAATTTGGAAACCGTAGTTAGGAAACACCATGTATTAGAGTGGAGTGAAAAAATTATTTCTTTCCAAATTCGATTAGCACTAGTTATCTAAAGTTGCCTGCGCAGGCTTATTTCAATTCGACTCAGATATTTGTGATATCAGTAAGTTCTGCTGCATACTGCATACTGCGTGTTGTGTTATTATACTCAAAGAGTAAATTCCGAAACATTTATTTAAATTTAGTGGTAGTTTTATTTACTCCGTATAGTGAATTATGACGACAAGAAACAAAACAAAGTAACGGACAATACAGAACAAAGGTAAGTGACATCCCTGACGAAAATATAATGGCGATGCAGGAAATATGGAATGAGTATCTATTCCTACAGTTCATCATGTTACAATAACCAATCAAATGAAAAGAAAGCATAAAAACTAAATAATGTTCTAAAGTTCCATTCACAGGCTCGCAAAGAAACAGACACTTTGAAAATGAAGTGGCATCTTTTAAGCAAAATTCTTCTTGTTTGATAAACATATTGCAAATGCAAGTCGTTTGAAAAATGTGTGTGCGACATATCCCACAAAGTACTACCGTTAAAAAGGTTATTTCTTTTGGATCAAC
Organism: Listronotus bonariensis; assembly: GCA_014170235.1. Classification (NCBI taxonomy): domain Eukaryota; kingdom Metazoa; phylum Arthropoda; class Insecta; order Coleoptera; family Curculionidae; genus Listronotus; species Listronotus bonariensis. Next base: position 24,641 of record JACEGR010007880.1, read on the forward strand.
AAACTACACAAGTTATAATTATAGGATACCTCGACCGAATAAAAACTAAAAAACTTAACAAAAAATGTCTTAAGAAAATCACAGCAAGCAATGCGCGAGAAAAAGGTTAAATTTGAAAGAAAACTGCCCTCTTTTTTTAATTGGTTATTGTAACATGATGAACTGTAGGAATAAAGACCTTCTTCTATATTTCCTGCAACGGCTTTGCATTTTTGTCAGGGACGTTACTTACCTTTGTTTTGTATTGTCTTTCACTTTGTTATATTTCTTGCCGTCATAATTTACTGTACGGAGAAAATATAAATACCATGTTACAATGAATGACAGCCTTAATAGAATTTATAGTTCAAGTTGATGGGTGAAGGCTCAAGATTTAAAGCAAATACGTTTTCGACTTAGGCGACGTTTCGGAAAATTTATTTCCTTCTTCAGGGCAATTAGAATTGACTTGACTTGAGTCAGTTAAAATTATTTTAACCTTTATGTTTGTCCACTGTTTTTGTGTCTATAAAGAAATGGTCCCTTGTGAGTTTTTAAATATATTTTTAAAACGGAAAATAAATTCTAATTGCCCTGAAGAAGAAAATAAATTTTCCGAAACGTCGGCTAAGTAGAAAACGTATTTTCTTTAAATCTTGAGCCTCCACCCATCAACTTGAACTATAAAATATAAATACCACTAAATGTTAATAAATTTTACGGAAAAATAAACCAAATTTTGTGCAAAGGAGTAAGTGCACATAAAGAATTCAAAAATTGTATTTGCAAGGTTGCCAAGTTTACATTTTTTTCTGTGAGTTAGGAAATTTTAAAAATTTAAATGGATTGCCCTATTTTTAAATACTGTGATTAATTCTTTGTATTAACTTTATTATGACCTAATATTATGGTTTTTTTACTTCTGTCAATTTCGGAGATATAGCACTAAGCTTTTTGAAAATTATTACAAAAACGGCTACGTATGGTCAATTATCTAAAAAACGATCCAACCAATATTTGTCAAAATCAGTACAGGGGTAAAACTGGACCTTCTTAATCCATGAATTGCATTTTTGCGACGATTTTATAATTCTTAAGAAAACAGTCAAAGAAAGCAAATACAGAAATTTAATTATGAATCATCAAAAATGCAATTCCTAAATTTAAAATGTCTAGTTACTTCCTTGTACTAATTTTGACGAATTTTGATTGAATCGTTTTTGAGATAATTGACCATACCTTGTCATTTCTGTATTTAAGCTTGACTTGAAATTGACAGGAGTTAAAAACGATAATACTAGGTCATAAACAAGTTGGTACAAGCAATTATTTACAATAATAAATAATAGGGTATTTTATTTAAAAATATTTAACCGACAGAGAAAACTAAAAACTTGTACAATTTTTAAATTCTTTATCTCCAGTTACCCCTTGGCACAAAATTTGGTTTATTTATATTTTATGGTTGCTGAGATAATCCACCGTTCCGGTTTTTTCTACTAACCCTGTAGATACTATTGTTGCATGGGGACCAAGAGTAAACTTATAAAACATGTCACTTTATATCACTTAAATAACTAATAGTTAGGGATTTGTCTAATTCAAATTATTAAAATGGTGACTAATAAATCACCTGAATTTATATATATTTATGTTTTTTACCACGGACAAAGTTATTTTACGCTTGGACAAATAAAATTGGTTGACACATATTTTATTTTTAATCTAAAACTTTGTCTTTAAGTAAAAAGTTGTTAAATATACAATATTTTTGAGCGCTTAGTGCGTACTGTTATTACGATAAATGGGTAAATATTTGTTGCTTTAGCTGTTAATTATTTTAGACATACCTAAGTTCTCTACATATTGGAAACTTTTTATTATTAATTTTACGATAAAAAGTTATTCTTTATAAAAATTTCTGCATGGTGTAAAACTTAAAAAGCAATCATTAGAAATTTTTTTTAGTAGTATACGAGGTATCCCAAAAATTAGAATTTTTGTCAGGATTATTGAAAATAATTTTCAATATTTTAAAAAACAAGGGTACTTTTCTTTTGAACAAAATTAATATTCGTTAAGATACCTCGTATAATACTGAAAAGAATAAATATTTGAGGGAAGAGTTTCAAAGTGTACAGTTTAACCACATTTTATAAAAACTTTTCTAAATTTAAATATTTTGTTCTGGATACAGTTATGGCCTAAAAATATTTTATGAGTTTGTATAAAAAACAAATATTCTTTTTTAAAAATATTCACAAAATGATGTGGAGTTTGTACATTATGAAAATTATTTCTGGAAGTTGTTGACTTTAAAAATAAAATAATGCTTTATTCCCTCAAAATACATTTCACTTATACAGGATAAATAAAGTAGCACGTAAGCAATGTCACGAAAAGAGACAGCCTAACGTAAATACCGGCATGTAAACATTTCTGATTGGATGACTTATCGTACATCCTTTGTTGTTGCTTTACGGGCCAATATACCTTAAACTGATTCTTATACAGTATAAATAGTTAACGTACATATTTCGGCAGTGTGATAAGGGCGATTTTGTCAAATTATGGACTTTAATAAATTACATTAGATTGCAAACTCTGCCCTTAATAAATTCCCTAAATGACATTTTGCATAAAAATATTAACTAAAGGCAGTTTATCATTGAGAAAAATCATGTTTTTTAAGTTTTTTTGTACCCTGTATACAAATTTACCATTTTCCCTTCGTGGATTATGCTTTTTTACAAGAAAAAAATTTATCAAGAGTAACTTTTTATCGAACAATGATTTTTATTATCCATTTGTCCTATTGTAAACCCATCCGTATCACAGTTTGTATCAGTTTTTCAATATAATTTTTAGTCGACTCAGCTTTACTGGGTGTGTACCGAATTCATTTTGCATTGGAAACTGTACGTATCTAATGCCTTAATCGACAAGTTTGGAACTTGTATGATTTGAAACTTAATTATTACTAGAAATTGTACAGTCTGAAACTATTCCAAATTTTTAGGCCCAAAATGCATTGAAAATTAACTACTTTAGGGTAAAATATAGATTTATTTAAATTTAGCGCTGAAGATCATAACTGATGTGACATGTACCTTATTTTGGTAAGGAGTTATACATTTTGAACCTAGTCCTCTCATTTAATGATTGCATTTTAGGTTTTAGGTCATACAAAACTTTTTATAAAAAACTCTTGATAAAATTTTTTCCCATACGTAGAGAACTTAGTCGGACACACTGTATATACTAATATATAGGGTCATTCATTAAAAAATGTCCTATTTTTAACTGCGTATTGTGTTTAAATTCTTTGCGATCATGTTATCATATTTTGCACAAGTGTACAGTCAGTTCTACTAAATTCTTATGGAAAAATACATGATTCTTTAGCAAGTACAAATTGTTATTATTTTTTAATTTAAAATGGGTATCCCATCCACCACACGTATCGTGCACTACATGAAATTTTCGATCGTAGGCATCAAAATATTGGAATTTAACGCCCCTGAACTTTATTTTATGGGGTACTTGAAAGCCAGCAAAATCGGCTTCCAAAATTTGATATTTTGATGTGGAGTTTGTACATTATGAAAATTATTTCTGGAAGTTGTTGACTTTAAAAATAAAATAATGCTTTATTCCCTCAAAATACATTTCACTTATACAGGATAAATAAAGTAGCACGTAAGCAAAATCACGAAAAGAGACAGCCTAACGTAAATACCGGCATGTAAACATTTCTGATTGGATGACTTATCGTACATCCTTTGTTGTTGCTTTACGGGCCAATATACCTTAAACTGATTCTTATACAGTATAAATAGTTAGCGTACATATTTCGGCAGTGTGATAAGGGCGATTTTGTCAAATTATGGACTTTAATAAATTACATTAGATTACAAACTCTGCCCTTAATAAATTTCCTAAATGACATTTTGCATAAAAATATTAACTAAAGGCAGGTTATCATTGAGAAAAATCATGTTTTTTAAGTTTTTTTTACCCTGTATACAAATTTAACATTTTCCCTTCGTGGATTATGCTTTTTACAAGAAATTTTTTATCAAGAGTAACTTTTTATCGAACAATGATTTTTATTATCCATTTGTCCTATTGTAAACCCATCCGTAGACAGTTTGTATAGTTTTTTCAATATAATTTTTAGTCGACTCAGCTTTACTGGGTGTGTACCGAATTCATTTTGCATTGGAAACTGTACGTATCTAATGCCTTAATCGACAAGTTTGGAACTTGTACGATTTGAAACTTAATTATTACTAGAAATTGTACAGTCTGAAACTATTCCAAATTTTTAGGCCCAAAATGCATTGAAAATTAACTACTTTGGGGTAAAATATAGATTTATTTAAATTTAGCGCTGAAGATCATAACTGATGTGACATCTACCTTATTTTGGTAAAGAGTTATACATTTTGAACCTAGTCCTCTCATTTAATGATTGCATTTTAGGTTTTAGGTCATACAAAACTTTTTATAAAAACTCTTGATAAAATTTTTTCCCATATGTAGAGAACTTAGTCGGACACACTGTATATACTAATATATAGGGTCATTCATTAAAAAAATGTCCTATTTTTAACTGCGTTTTGTGTTTAAATTCTTTGCGATCATGTTATCATATTTTGCACAAGTGTACAGTCAGTTCTACTAAATTCTTATGGAAAAATACATGATTCTTTAGCAAGTACAAATTGTTATTATTTTTTTAATTTAAAATGGGTATCCCATCCACCAAACGTATCGTGCACTACATGAAATTTTCGATCGTAGGCATCAAAATATTGGAATTTAACGCCCCTGAACTTTATTTTATGGGGTACTTGAAAGCCAGGGTGCCAATAAACCACTAACAAGTAAGGATCTAAGAACAACAGTGGAATGACTATTAATGAAATTTACGTTTATGTGAGACTCTTATCAAAAACTGGATATCTTGAATTTGCAATACTCAAAGAAGCCAGAAATGGTGGTCATTTGCCTGACATACCCACTATTATAATAATGTTACTAACAAAGAAAAAAATAAATAAAATTCAAACATTTATCTTTTTCGTTTCATTTCCGTTTGAAAGTAGGACATTTTTATTGCATGGTCCTTTATTTATATACAAACTGATAATTCAGCCTATTAAAAAAAAGTTTTTTTTATTAAGTTTGTTTTGACAAAAATATACAGCGTGTCTACTTAAGGTTGCACCATATAAAAAACTTTTTTATTAATAAATTTACGAAAAAAAGTTATTCTTTATAAAAAAGTTCTGCAGGGTCTAAAAACCACAATGCTGTCAATAGATATACATTTTTAGCAGTGATATACGAGGTATGTCATAAAATATAAATTTTGCTCAAAAGGAAAGTACCTTTGTTTTATAGAAAATCAAAAATTTTTATAAAGAAAAGATGTTTAGAATTAAAAATAACATTCCAATATGCAAACTTGGTACTTTTTAGATAAAAAAACTTTTTTTTTTAAATTTTTTATGCAATAACGGTGTAAATTTTGGTGCATAATTATTTAGAAATGTAATATGTTAAAAAAGCTTAAGAACTGTCAAAACAGCGAAAAGTCACGAAAACGCTAGTTATGGCAAAAAAGTTTTTTTTTTTAAATAACAAAGATGCAAATTTAAATGGTATTTTTTCTTAACATTTTTCTTAATAAAAAATTCAATGTTATATAAAAATAAAGGTAGTTTCCTTTTGAGCAAAATTCATATTTTTTGACATACCTCGTACACCACTGCAAAAAATTAACATAGGATGATTGTATTTTGGGTTTAAGACCATGCAGAACTTTATAAAAGAACATTTTTTTTAAATTAATAATAAAAAAGTTTTTACCATATGGTGCGAAATTAGGTAAACACGCTGTATATGGTCCGAAAAAAGTACTTTTAAAAAGTTTTAATTTTTGGAATTTATGATAAAAGTAAAAAGAATGTATCTAAATGTATTTTGTAACTTTATTCAACTTGTTTCTATTTACGTAATCACAAGGTATAATAAAATACAGAGTGTCTTCAAAAGGTCTGTACAGAATGCTACCACAAGTTCGTTGGGTCAAAATAAAATGATCTAGCGCAATTTACCTTATTCGAAAATTTAAATATTTGGCAGCTACAAGGTGTCAATGTTTTAATATTATTTTACACATTTTGATTATCATAAAAGCCTTTTAAGTCGTTTTGTATTTGTGCAGATTAAGGATCCTAATATAATACCGTTAACGTAAAGAAAATAGTTATTTATTAGATAAGTGAGTTATATTACATATAAGTCACGCAAGAAAAGTTTAACTCTCGAGCCCGAAGGGCGAGAGAGAGTAATTTTCTTAAGTGACTTATAATAATAACTTGGATAAACATTATTTATCCAACACTTACAAATAATATCTACATAATTGATCAGATTTTGAGGATATAAAGTGTACTATAAGTCACTAGTGAGCTAAAGTACCCTTTAGCTCACTAGTGAATTATAGACTTATTATAGTTACCAACAAGATGCATTACAACCAAACAAGCTTGCTTTCCAAAAATACAAAATTTTGTTGCTGGTGTTGACAATGACAAGTAACAAATAATGGATGACGTTTTCAAATTATTTTCGATATTAAAAACGATTTATACGAATGTGTTGGATAAAATTTTGTATTAGACACGTGAGTTATTACATATAAGTCACTTAAGAAAATTACCTCTCTCGCCCTTCGGGCTCGAGAGTTAAACTTTTCTTGCGTGACTTATATGTAATATAACTCACTTATCTAATAAATAAATATTTTTACTATCAACCTAATTATTTGTTTTTGAGGCCTTTTTAATAATATAGATAAATAATAGCTAACAACTGTCAAAGATGTTTTGCTTGTTGTTAGATTAACTTGAGTAGAAAATATCTAAACCAAGTTATGTAAAAAAAAATATTTTATAAGCAACATATTTTGTCATTTCATATTTATGCATTTTTAAGATATATTTTTTTACTAAACTAATATATTATTTTAAAATGTAAAGTTTACTATTTTTACCAAATTCTGATAAATACTGAGCCGTATTGTAGTTGAACCCTAGTGTGAATTTAAAATAAAATTGGTTTGAAAATGTCGATATTAAAATATTAGGACCGTATTTAACAAATGTGAATAAGTAATGTTAAAGGGATTTTCGTCAAATTCTGCTTGGTTTAATAAATAAATTAATTAATTTTAAATTTGGAGTTAGTTATTTTATTAAATTTTTAAAAATACAGGTCCAATTTAGGACTATACCTTAATGTTTAGTACATCATTGAATTTGTATTAAAATCGGCTTCCAAAATTTGATATTTAAATATTAGAAGCGTATTTAAAAAAAACACCACCACTAGATAAAGCAAAAAAGTGGCAATGCAAAAACAAATTTTTAATTTTTTGTTTTTTTTCAGACATCTTCGGAAATACTAAAAAATTCTAAACAGCATATTAGTAGTCACATAAAACCTTAACTTTATTTTTATTTATCCGACATCGTATCTCTTACCATTTCCAAGATGCCCATTGCCCATACTGGCTTTCCTTATCTTGGACACGTTGTATACCGGGCGGAAATCCAATGTACATTTTGATACCTTTAAATATTCATTCCCTTACTGATTTTACAACAAAATTGTATAAGCTATTTTAAAAATGTTGGTAAAATAAGTAAACAAACTAAATTTGATTATTTTCTAATAACTAATAACTAATAATAAAAACTATTTGCAAAATTATTGCATACCTAATGCATACCATTGTGAATCCGCCAGTAATAAATAAATAATAGTTAATAAGTAGTAAAAAAAAATTGCAAATTAAAAAATTGATAATACATTTAAAGTGGTAGATTTATTAATGTATGTATCAGGTATGCAACGATTTAACAAATATTTTTTTCCTAAATAAGATTTATTTAAGTATATATATTGTAAACACCTAGTATAAAAAAGTATACATATTGGGAATTTTAAAAATATACATTCTTGGGAATTTTAAAATAAGTATACATTTTAATTAGGTTACTTAACATTGGGAGTTTTGCTAAATAAAGATATACGTGAGGTGTCAAGGTTTTAAAAGTATAAATTAAACAATTTTCTAGGTTACTCTTATAATAATAAAATAAAAACATTAAACAAACTGGGTCGCGTAGAAATGCGAAACAAACACTGAAAAATTTAATATTTAAAGAGGAAAAAATTAGAAAAAACATTAGATAAGAAGTAGTGGGGGTATGCCCGTACTAAATTTAGTTAGTCAAATAAGTTAAGTTGGTTTTAAAAAATGCAAAGTTAGTTTTAATGGTTCACCGGTCCCATTGTCCCAAGAAGATAGTTCCATATGGTACATTGGTCCAAGTGACGTAAAGTGACCCTATGTATTTAAAATATACGTCACAATATATATATATATATATATATATATATATATATATATATATATATATATATATATATATATATATATATATATATATATATATATATATATATATATATATATATATATATATATATATATATATATATCTATTTTTTTCATCGAACAAACCAAAATAGCCAATAATTAAAAATCATTTTTGATTCAAAGTCAACACGTGGTCAAAGCGTATGACTAACATTATAAATTAATATACTAAAAGTAAAAACTTATGTTTATTTTCTTAATTAAAAGTTTAAATACGCTTTATTACATTCTATTCATAAAAAAGCAATAAACCCTAATATAAAAGGATTTAAAAGTAATGCGTAATGTAATAAAGCGTATTTAAACTTTTAATTAAGAAAATAAACATAAGTTTTTACTTTTAGTATATTAATTTATAATGTTAGTCATACGCTTTGACCACGTGTTGACTTTGAATCAAAATGATTTTTAATTATTGGCTATTTTGGTTTGTTCGATGAAAAAATAGATATATATATATATATATATATATATAGATATATATATATATATATATATATATATATATATATATATATATATATATATATATATATATATATATATATATATATATATATATATATATATCTATTTTTTTCATCGAACAAACCAAAATAGCCAATAATTAAAAATCATTTTTGATTCAAAGTCAACACGTGGTCAAAGCGTATTGACTAACATTATAAATTAATATACTAAAAGTAAAAACTTATGTTTATTTTCTTAATTAAAAGTTTAAATACGCTTTATTACATTCTATTCATAAAAAGCAATAAACCCTAATATAAAAAGGATTTAAAAGCTTTCATTGCATATCCCGTACTCACATTGAGGACAATTTTTATATGCTTCTACATTTTCTAAAGAAAATTAGATTTTCTTTTAGATCTTTTTAGCTCTATAAAATTTCCCATACCTAAAAATATAATACATTCTTGATTACTAAGATAAGGTTCTAATGTATTTACTGGTAATACAGTATAAATAAAAATATAAGAATCACTGTACAGATCGACACACGAATCTGAAGCCACAAAAAAATGTGGATAAAATATGTGAGGCAGTAGCGACGGTGTCAAACACCTTTTTTAAATTTTCCTTTTACTGTTCTTTCGTATAAGTAAATAATCTTCGTTAGTCATCTAAAATAACTAAATATTACCTATACAAAAAAACTTATATTTTATTAATATTTCGGAAATGCAACCAACGTTCTTCTAATTGGTTTTACCTTGTTAAAATAAAGGAAAAAATTTTAACTGCCAGATTATCTACGCATGTTTGGCAAAAAAGAAAAAAAAAGGTGTAGCATAGGCAAGTATAAGGTATGCGCAAAGATGGACGCCGCGGATACTGATAAGCGATTGGTCAATTCAAGCCGCGTGACGAAAATTGTAGTTTCTTGAACCCACCAGATCAGCAGAACGGCACTTATCGATGACCCAGCTAAAAATGCAACGTTAGCAATTAATAATATATAAATAGTAGGCTTGTAATAGATTTCAGTTTAGTTCCAATTTATATTGTGTTCTGTTAATAATAAGCATATTGTGTTTAAATTTTAATAAAAGTTTTTTACCCTTAACTGGCGCAGTCGGTAGAATAGCGGAAGAGTCTGCCCTTAGGATCCTCGTCGTTTTTTAACGTTTATCCGCTAATTTTTAAGAATCTATCTTTAAGGAAACAGCCTTATAGTTCGCCATCGAAGATTAGTGAAAGTGTTTAGTGCCTAAATTTGCAGAAAAATTGACTTTTAATTGCAAATTTATTAATTTAAATAAAGTCTAATTTAAGTGTTAACTTTAGTGGAAATGCTAAATAGCATCATCCTTATAGTGTAAGTAATCTATGTCAGAAGAAGAAGACTTATTCTCTCACACTTAGTGCCCTTAGTCTTTACCCGTTACCAACCCCCAGACTTTAAATTTATCCAAGCTATTACTCTGCTGCTAAACCACCACTGGAACAGTACTGACGTCAATTGCTTTCAAAACCACATACTATTCTAAGGGATATTAAGCAAATTAAGAGGAAGAGCAAGAGAAGTAATCTTGATTTATGGCTGTCTCAACTGGCATACTCTCAAGGAAACACTCATCCAGAACTTTGGAGACCCAAGAAATGAAAACTCTCTTACCAGAGACCTTGTTAATCTACGCCAGGGCCCGAATAAAACTCCACAGCAGTTCCATGGAAAGATTATGAGCCTCCTTAACACCATATCAAACTACGTGAGACTTCACAACAACAATGAAACCGTAAAGGCTAGCAAAAATACCTTCTACCAACAACAAGCCCTTACCACCTTTCTGGCAGGACTACGGGAACCTCTAGGATCAACTATTAGAGCCATGCGACCAACAGACCTTGCTACTGCCATGAAATATATACAAGAAGAGCACAAAATTCGGTATCTCCAGAAAAACACCAGTATTTCTTCTGCACCGATCAGTAGAAATTCTTTCCAACCAAACTTGTAGCCTGCCTTCCAGTTTCCATCTAGCCGGTGGCGATCATTCGAACGTAGACAGCATGTACAACAACAACCAATGTGGACACCCCCACCAGTTAGACCACAAGGTCCACAAACCCCAGTGTTTAGGTCACAACCTCAGCAAAATGCTCCCTCGTCACAACCGTTCAATAGACCAAGGCCTGTTATTCAACCCCTAGATTCCAACTGAGCCAACCTATGAATAGACCAATTCAACATAATGTTGGGGCCAATCCACCTGGACCATCTTACCAACCAAAACCAACACCCATGAGTACTACTTCGAGAGCTGTCACACAAAACAAAGCTCCAGCTTTTAGGCCTCCACAACAACCCAACCCCAAGTACACTTTCGAAGAACTTTTTAATATTGAGCTACAAGACGAAGCCTGTCAATACAACCCCTATGGCTACTTAGAAGAAGACGCATGGAACTAAATGACCAAGAAACCCATCATACTTATGATCAAGAATACCACCAAGATTTCCAGTACGAAGTCAAAGAAGTAAATTTTCAAGAAGACCCAAGAACAAACGAAGAAACGTAGTTGAGTTACACAGCTACACGGACAAAAAGGAGCTTCCTTACATATCAATCTCTAATCCACCTCTTAAACTCTTAATCGATACCGGCGCAACAAAATCCTTTCTTAATCCAGACATTGCATTTAAGCACTATCGTGATAATATTCGACACGAACCCTTTGTTGTTACTTCCATATTCCAAAACCACTCACAGGACTATTGCGCCGAAATCCCTATCTTCTCTGAGTTTAACTCTAATGCCCAAATCAAATTTTATCTTTTTATATTTCATCAAACATTCGACGGCCTTACTATGTCTGCCATCCTCCAAGCTTTTTACCGAACACTCAGTCTTACCTATTGAATATTATGAAACAAATAACTCAATTGTATTCTATTCAACTAGAACCCAATTCAGTAACACAAGTAAGACTTCCTGTAAAACAAATCCAGGGAACAATATTGCTTCCAAGACAAAGACTTCAAGGAGCAACTGTAAGAGAAACTCTCACGACGGCAAGCAATCAACTAGCCTGGACGGAATTAGTCAACACATCCGATGAACCAATACAAATTGCCCTAACAAAACCAATTCAAAGCCGCGAAATTGACTTGGACCAATTCTACTTGTACACGTCTGATATTTTACCTTAAGAATCGCAAGACCAAATAAAATTTGAAGAAATTCCACCCATCCGGACAGATCATCTCAACCCAGAAGAGGAGAAAGCTATAAGAAAATGATGTAAAAAGTTCACTACTCAGATGCCCCACTGACTTTTACCAACCAGATAAAACACCACATACGAACAAAAGATGAAATTCCAGTTTTTACGAGGTCATATCGATACCCACATATGCACAAAGAAGGGGTTAAAAGGCAAATATCATCAATGTTATATCAAGGCATCATACGACCTAGCCAATCACCCTGATCATCACCTAAATGGGTAGTACCAATAAAACCTGACGCCTCTGGAATGATTAAATGGCGCATTGTAGTAGACTACAGAAAGGTCAACGAGAAAACTATTGACGATAGATATCCAATCCCCAACATAACTGACATCTTGGACAAACTTGGCAGATGCCAATACTTCACAACTCTTGACTTGGCGAGTGGATTTCATCAAAACGAAATGGCAGCCGACATTCAGAAAACTGCTTTTAACGTAGAAAATGGCCACTACGAATATGTAACAATGCCATTTGGATTAAAAAATGTACCTGCTACTTTCCAACGAGTAATGGACAACGTACTAAAAGGACTTCAAGGAGTTATCTGCTTGGTATACATGGACGACATCATCATCTGCAAGGAACTGGTTTCAAAATTCAAATTGACAAATGTGAATTCTTGAAAAAGGAAGTTAACTTTTTGGGTCACATCGTCACTCCCGATGGTATAAAACCGAATCCAGACAAAATCAGAGCTATTATGGACTATTCAATTCCTAAAACAGCCAAAAACATAAAGGAATTTCTCGGTCTTCTTGGCTATTAAAGAAAGTTTATTAAAGACTTTGCCAAGATTACAAAGCCACTTACTTCGTGCCTCAAGAAAGATGTCAAAATTTAGCACACTCCGCAGTTTTTAAACTGTATTAAAATTTGTAAAAGTTTGCTGACAAATAAGCCCCTTCTTCAGTATCCAGATTTCTCCAAACCATTTAACCTCACCACAGATGCAAGCAACTTCGCAATTGGCGTCGTTTTTTCACAAGGTCCCGTTGGCAACGACAAACCAATCGCATACGCATCCAGAAATCTAAATGAAACAGAACTTAAGTATTCCACTATTGAAAAGGAAATTTTAGCAATCGTTTGGGCCACAAAGTACTGTTTGGCCGAAAATTCAAAATTTTATCAGATCACCGCCCACTTCAATGGTTGTTTTCTCTCAAAGACCCAAATTCCAAACTGGTCAGATGGCGGCTAAAGCTAGAAGATTTTGACTACGAAGTTGTAAACAAAAAAGGGAAAGCCAATACCAACGCTGACGCCCTTTCCAGGATAGAAATTCACACAAAAGAAACATTCCAAAAACCTCCAGACCATTTACAATTTCCAACGCCCGACGATCTGGTTAACACCGAAAACGACGAAGCATCACTCTACAACAATCCTGGATGAACCATTGACTTAGTGGAATTGGTAACAAATAATCCAGTAACCACAGTAATACCCGAGGAACTTGACATTATAAAAGAACTTTTGGACGAAGATGATAAAACTAGAGAAAAAGAAAATATCATGGACAACGATGACAAAACCCAACATACAACACAAGAAGATCCGAACAAGGAATATTTAGTATTTAAGAACTCCGCTTTTGATCTAGTAAAATGCAATACTCTTTTGGAAGACATCAATAGCGAAGAGACAAAAACAAAAACAATTTCCAAAACCGAAAATCAATTTCGACGAAAATACTTCTGGCCAAATCTCTAAAAGGACATAGAAGAAATAATTAACCTTTGTGACATCTGCCAAAGCAATAAATTCGATAGAAATCCTGCAAAACCAAAGTTTATGCTAACACCAACACCAACTAAACCACTCGAAATAATTCACCTTGACACCTTTCAAGCAGGAGGGCAAAAATTTCTTACCATTATCGACGCCTTTCCGAAATACGGACAGGCATACCCAATAGAAGGATCAAATGCAGTCAATGTTCTTAGTGTTCTAATAACCTTCATCACCCACCATGGAGTACCCCACATGATAGTTGCGGACAGTGGAACTGAATTTAAAAATGGACTTATGCAGGGATTTGTGGATACTCACAAAGTTTCGATCCATGACACCACCCCAGATAATCCAAAATCCAATGGAATGATCGAGCGATTCCACTCAACAATCATAGATCATCTTAGAATACTGCGGGAAAAGAAGAAATCTCTTGGAGTCAAAGAACAGATGCCCTATGCCATTCTAGGATACAATAACTGACACTCCATGACTAACAAGCGACCTATGGATATTTTAAATGGCCATTTAGATGCTCAAGATCCATTTGACGTCGACATTGAGAAAACTCTTATTAACAATTATACGCAACACCGAGAAAAGACGAAAATTATTTATAAAGAACTTAACGAAAAATTACAAGCCACAAAAGAAAAATACATCAAAAAAGAAACGTTACAAGACAAGTTCCCATAACATACAAACCAAGCACCAAAACGATCAAAAGAAATAAACTTCTTCCTAGATTTTCTCCAAAGACTGTTAAAACTGACAACCGTATGACTATTGAACAGTTTACAAAAAGAACAATAAAAATCATCCTCATTTTTTTTTTTCCCAGGGAGCCGTCTGCATGTCCGGTGGCACTGCAGCCTGAAGGCTTATTGTACCAAACTCCCGTTTTATTGTACCCATTCCAGTACCCTAGTTCCTTGAAGAAGGCGGTATAGGTCTGCTGGGTGCGTACCATATGTTTCCAGGGGCACTCTAATATCCCCGAAGATTGCCTGTCTTTTGTGATCCAGTGCCTCACACTCTGACAGTATGTGGGATACTGTTTCGGTCTCTGCTGCACATAATCTGCAGTCCCGATCTCCGTTGTATAATCCCATTTTATTTAGGTGTTCTTTCACTAGAGCATGTCCGGTGAGGAAACCTGTGATCGTTCTTAGCTGATTCCTACCCATTTTGAGTAGTTCTTTAGCTCTTTTTGTGCATGGTCCACTGATATATATTTTCCCATGCATGTGTTGAGGAAGCCTTTCCCAGTGCAGTCTTTGCTGGTCCTTTACCCAGTTTTGTACCGCACTCCGGAAGGTGCTCTTTGGCACTCCAAGGACTGGTTCTGGCCCGACGTATGTCGTGGCTGACCCCCTTCTAGCCAGTTCGTCTGCGTTTTCATTGCCTCGAATTCCGCAATGCCCTGGCACCCACATCAACCTCGTGTTGTTGCGTTCCGCCAGTTCCCTGAGTTCCTCGAGGCATTCTAGTACCAGCCAAGACGATACCTTGGGATTAATTAGTGCACCAAGGGCTGCTTGACTATCCGTAAGAATGTTGATTGTACAATTTGTGCGGGGCCTTTGGCTGTTAATCCTGGCACATTGTAAGATCGCAAAAATTTCTGCTTGAAATACAGAGGCGTGGTTTCCCAGTGGAAAGGTCAAACAGTATCCATCTCACTGTAGACACCTGCTCCTGACCCTTCTTCGGTTTTGGACCCGTCCGTATACCAGGTTTGACCTCGAAGAGAGTCTGAAATTTTCGTTTGCACAGTTCTCCCTTGGGTGTATTGTCACCTGAAAGGGTCTTCTGGGTACGATTTGTGGGGTCATATAGTCTGTCCTCATATCCATTATGGGACTCCTTATGATATTTTTATTTCCATGTGTCCTGATCTAACTTTTGTGTTGCTCAGGTTGTGTTTCAGTCTGTATACCCCCATTCTCGCCTCCCCTTGTACCACTATATGCAGTGGCGGGAGGTCAAGTAGGGTCTCCAAGACCGCTGTTGGTGTACTTTTAATGCATCCCGCTATGCCAAGGCAGGCTAGTCTTTGCACCTTGCTCAGCCGAAGCATAGCCGTGTGCTGTCTGGTCTTGGTCCACCAAACAATGGATGCATATGTTATGGCTGGTTTCACCACGGTATTGTACAACCAGTGAACCATTTGTGGTCTTAGTCCCCACGTTTTGCCATATGTTCTGCAAGCCAGAATTAATGCTATTTCCGCTCTTTTGATTACTTTATCCAAATGGTGGTTCCAGGTGAGTTTTGAGTCCAATATAACCCCCAAATACTTAACCTCCCCCATCATTGGTATTTCAGTGCCTTGAAGATTGAGAGGACCCAACCCCTCTAGTTTTCTTCTTTTTGTGAAAGGCACTATTCTGGATTTGGTTGGACTGATTTTTAAACCAACCTCTTCCGTCCAAGTAGATACTATATTCAGAGCCTGTTGCATTCGCTCTCTGACCGTAGTATTGAATTTGCCCTGGCATACAATGACTATGTCATCCGCATACCCTAAAACATCATGGTTGTTGCTCTTAAGCCTGTCTATCAGCCCGTCCACAACAAGGTTCCAGAGAAGGGGAGATAATACTCCCCCTGTGGGCATCCCCTTGCTACCCGCGCCGACAGAGTTTCACCCAAGAGTGTCGAGTGGATCACACGGTCTTTTAGCATGCAGCCTATCCATCTGCAGCATGTTTCGTCAACTTGCCTGTGACGAATCGCCCTTGTGATCACTTCAAAGAGGTGTTGTCAAATGCGCCCTCTATATCGAGAAAAGCTCCCAACAACACCTCTTTGTTTTCCAGAACGTACTCCACCCTTTGTACAAGGTCATGGAGTGCCGTTTCCGTTGACAAACCTGCTGTGTATGCATATTGGGCCTTGTGTAGTGGTCTGTTTACCAAGACACCCCTCTAATATGCATATCTACCAGTTTCTCAAGTGTCTTTAGTACAAACGACATAAGACTTATTGCTCTTAGGGACTTTGCTTTATTCTGTCCTGACTTGCCAGGTTTAGGAATAAAGACCACCCTAATGTGCCTCCAGACTTTTGGTATGTATCCCAGTCCCAAACTTGCTCTGAGAATCGTGCAAAGCCTGGTGTATAATGTTATGTCGCCTTTCTGCAACATAACCGGATAGATCCCGTCAGGACCTGGTGATTTAAATGGTTCAAAGGAATCTATCGCCCATTTTAACTTGCTCTGATTTACCACTTCTTTTGCCACTCGCAAATTTTCCCCAGTACCTCTTCTTCGTATCGGGTCTAAATAGTGCTCAGTGTCTGGTGGTAAATCAATTATTTCGCACCCAGGAAAGTGCACTCCGAAAAGTTCTTCTAGTGTTTCCTTTCCGTTTTGTGTGTACCCCCTGTTCGTTTCTCTAGAGAGTTAATTGTTCTTTGAGGGTCCTTAGAAAGGATTTTTGGAGTCGAGCACATTCTGGAGTCTGTTCTACCTCCTCACAGTGCTTTCTCCATGAGTTCCTTTTTGCTTCCCTCAAAGCTTTGCTATAGCCAGTCAGGGTCTCGCGGTACTCGTCCCACTCCCCTGTTTTTTGGGCTTTATATAATCATCCTCATAAAACAACTAATACTAAAAATACTTTGCAGATGTACTTTAACCAGAGCCCAAGAAATCCTAATCCAGGACCCTTCCCCTCAAGCAAGTCTACATAACTTCGACCAGAGCTTACAGTATCTTCTAAAATCCGCACGAGAAAAACTCAGCACTATCTCTCCGCAATACAGATTTAAAAGGGGACTTCTAAATGGGTTAGGAAGTATAGTAAAAACCATATCTGGAAACCTTGATCAAGAGGACGCAATAAAATACGACAACGCCATCGCATCTCTTCAAAATAATCATAATAACATTATCACACAAGTAAACCATCATATAAGCCTTAACAAGAAAATCATGGACAATTTTAACAAAACTATAACCCTTGTAAACCATAATGAAGAAACCATTAAAGTAGAAACAAACAGAATCAGCTCTGAACTTAATAAATTTATTTTCGATTTTAATCACTTTTTGCAAACAAGAAACACATTGGACCAATTAAACCTGGCTCTTCAAGTTGTTTTGCAAATCCTTAACGACCTAGAAACAGCTATGACGTTTACGAGACTCAATACCCTTCACAACAGCCTAATTAAACCTGAAGAACTGAAATGGACCATCCAGCAGATGTTAGAACACCATCCAGAAAGCCAACTCTTATATACTCAAGATAAAGATCTGGCAAAATACTACGACGTCATCACCGTACACGGCTACTTTGCAAGAGATACACTCGTCTTTATTCTACACTTTCCAATGATACATTTAGAACCGTTCTCCTATTTTCACCTCTTCTCCATACCTACACTAAACCAAACAACTATTATTCCACCTGCCCCTTACTTAGCCTCAAACTACGAACTTTATCAATACATGGATGTATCCTGCAGAAGAAATGGGCCCGAGTACCTATGCCCCGAGCAATTTTTACAAGAAAACACCAACAAGATTGTATTACTCAAATTCTCCAGATTACCAACTCCGAAGCTCCTTGTCAAAAATACCGATCTCCATCAACACCACCTTTATTCAAGAAATGACAGAAGCCTTCTACATTGCTATATTCCCCCAGGAAACCAAGGTGTCAACAGAATGCTCAACGTCAAAACTTATGGTTCTTAAAGGAACATTTCTTGGTAAAGTACCACCAAATTGCGAGTTTCGAACAAACAACGAAGCCTTTATAAATTCCCGAACGACTATCCAGGAAGAACCATTAACTTTACCAAAAGTAAGAACAGCAGCCATT
>JACEGR010007881.1:0-43411 GCA_014170235.1 Listronotus bonariensis
GAGAAGGCAAGATATTAAAGTAGACTGTTAGGAGCTGTAAACATTTTGTTTAAAACTTTATTAAAAGTTTTAAAGATGTTAATAAAAAATATTATATATATTAAATAGTTTTTTTGACATACCGATAGATGGCGTAACGGACAATAAACTACTACGTTTCTGCAATATCTTCGCTTTTTATCGTCTAAACCGTACCCATTAGACAAAAATAATTCGAGAGCGGTCTGCGGTAGGTGATCTCACTTAGCTTTGAAAGAAATATCTTCGGCTAATGAAAAATCTGCATCTCCAAGTTGGACAGTGTCCGAGAGATGGTACTTTGTATTGCAAGGAAATTGCATGCAGTAAGGAGTTTTTTCCTATTTTAATTTTTAAATAAAATATCGCATCATTTTAGCTTTTAAAAAAGTATATGCGACAATTTTCGTCAATAAGACGTCAGCTTGCTGCTTGGGAGTATCTGCATTTGCCCACTTTCGTGTTTTTGTTATCTTTTTGCCAATAACTTATTCATGATGGATGCCATTATCTTAAACGCATTTTTTTGCCAATAACTTATTAATGACGAATGCCATCACTTTATCTGCAACACGTGGCCTAATAACGGCCAATTGCCCACTTTCGCGTCTTTTTGATACCTTTTGCCAATGCCTTGCCATTAAAGAGTGTTGGCAATGCCAGTAAATTAAATGTACAACGCCGGCAAAAAATGTTATATGGGATACAGGGTGTGAAAGAAAATATTTTTAATTTATCTCGATAATTTTGATACGTTCTGAATATTTTCATAAATCTCGGATCTGGGGGTTTCTTGACATAGCTATTCAGATTTGGTAATAATTTTTATGTGTAAACTAGTAACACTATTTAAATGTCTCTAAAACGTCCCAACTTTTTTGTGCTTCTCTGTATGTACCAGCTAAGTAAATCAGTAGACTTCCCTATGCTTTTTACACAAAAAGGTATACCTTGTAAGAATGGCACCATTTTTAAAATATTTGCATATATAATAAAATATATATATATATATATTAGCCACTACAACTATGATCTTATTATGAACAAATTATTTAATGTATTCCGCCATATACCTATTTTATGTAGAAACCGTAGGGGAGACTACTGATTTACTTAGTTGGTACATACAGAGTAGCACAAAAAGTTGGGACGTTTTAGAGAAATTTAATTAGTTCAGCTAGCCGCCTTTAGTTAACACATAAAAATTATTATTAAATCTGAATAGCTCAGGTCAAAGAACCCCTAGATACCGAGATTTATGAAAATATTCAGAACGTATCAAAAATTCTCGAGATAAATTAAAAATATTTTTTCCACTTTGACACCCTCTATATTCCTTATAATCAACTTTTGGATATAGGTATGTTTGGTTAAATCTTAATATGTCGGCATAAAAAATCTTTGGTTTTTCTGTGTACTATTAATTAGCGGATACCCTGTATATTAAAAATGCTCAATAATTTTTAGAGGCGGAGGGGAGGGGGCTAATCGCCGTCTTGGAGGGACTTGGTTCCCCTAATTGTACCCCTAAATGCATAAATATAATATATCCAAACACACAAATACTAATCAAAAGAGAATAAAGACACTTTTTTATAGACTGGAAGCAATTTGATGTATTTATTTATATCAAATCATTTTTGAATTAAATCCAAAACGATACATAATTTTAGGTTTGTTGATTTAAATCATAATCAGCACAGTACGTACAAAGTACGTACATTTTACATCCATTTTACGTCGTTACGTCCAGGAATCTAAAATGTACGTCTTATGTATGTACTTTAAAGTACGTACATAAGACGTACATATTAGAACCATCTTACGTCATTACGTCCAGGGATTCAAATTGAACATCTTATGTACGTATATATCTAATACGTCTTATGTACTTTAAGAAACCACTTATATACGTACATTTACTTCTTATATACGTATACAGTGTGTCTAGGTAATTAAGTTGGCGTCATATGGGAATTTTTTTAATATTCATTTACGAAAAAAGTTATTCTTTATAAAAGTTCTGCATAGTCGAAAACCTACAATACAATTATCAGATATCGAATTGTGTCGGTCATCTAGAGGAAAGTACCGGTATTTTTCCCTTAATATCTTAAATTGTTATAAAGATAAGATGTTTAGAATTAAAAATTACTTTCAAATATATACAATTTTGTTCATTTCTTAAATAAAAAATTATTTTTCTGCAAAAACGAAAAAATTTAAGTTTGTACATTAGTGGCATTGTACATTCTTTATGTTTTAGTTACAATAAATTGTTAAAAAATATATTTGAAATTGTTCTATAACATTTATAATCATGGAATGTAGTGCACTAATGTACAAACCTAAATTTTCACCATTATCGCAGAAAAAAAATATTTTTATATAAATAAACAAAATTGCATATTTAGGGGTAATTTTGAATTATAAACATCTTTTCTATATAACAGTTTTTTATATTAGCAAAAATACAAGTACTTTACACTTAGGCAAAAATTACATTTCTGGTCAATCCTCGTAGATGACTGATACATTTGATATCTGATGGTTGCATTTAGGTTTTGGATCATGCAGAACTTTTTATAAAGAGTAACTTTGTTTCGTAAAATCAATAAAATAAAAAAAAATCCCATATGACGCCAAACGTAGACATACTGTATAGAGCCTATACAGGGAAAACCTTTATACAGGACGTTTTCTATCCTTCTTGGTTATAGTTAAAAGTAGGTAGTAAAATATAAATGAAAACCCTGTACGTTTTCGATTTTAAAATTTTCTAAAAATTCAAATTTTAGAAATTCCAATTTTTTTGCTCTATTTACGTCCAGCTTACTTCTATGATCAAAGAAAATGTACATACATAATACGTACATAGACAAAGAAAATGTACGTACAGTGTACATATACAAATAAGATGTACGTTACATCCTAAAGTTACGTACATAAAACGTACATTGGCTGATTGGGATGGTCATACAAAATTTAAATATTAAAAAAAACACATATGTTTTTAAAAGAAAAAACGTCAGTTAAGATTATTTACTACAGTTTGTTCGATTTAACGTTTTTTTTCAGTTTCGAATAGAAGGTCGCCTTTAAAATACGACATAAATTTTATAGTAGGGGGCCCAAGGAGGGGATTTCTGTATTTACTACAGCACGTCAGATTAATATACAGGGGGATAATGTAAAAAGTGTATATTGCACTAATCTGACAATTTGAGAATAACGTAAAAAAGCGACAATTTCGAGCGTGGCTATTTTTTTTATTTTGAAGGAAATAATTAAAGGATAACGAAATAGTACAATTTGCACCTAGGGAATAAAGTGGTATTTTAAATCCCGAGACAAAAAGTTTATAGCTCGACCAACGGGAGGGCTATAATTTGTCGAGGGATTTAAAACACTTTAGTCCTAAGGTTTGTATACTATTTTATGCACTTTAGGATAGGTAAAACGTTAAACAAATATTTTTAATAAATAATATAATAAAAATAAAAATAAATGTTATAGTTAATATTGTTCTAAAGACGTTATGTTTCTATTGCATTAGCATATCTTTACTCATCCTCTACTTATGAGAGGCCAAGTTTTACAGAGCAAAGACACCTTCAATCTTGTGGGCGTCACATTTAAAAGTAACCTTAACTGGCATAAACACATTGTATCTATAGCCACGGCAGCTTCAAAAAGATGAATTTCTCTTTCGAGCCAAAAAGTATTTTTCCCCTTCTAATTTATACACTTTGTATGTGTACCAAATCCGACCTCCCTTGGAAAATTGTTCTCATATCTGGGGCATCGCACCCCCAACTCTAAGCATTCTTGATTCCATTCAAAGAAAAGCTATTCGTCTCATTAATGATCCTTCACTTACAGAAAGGCTTCCCTCTCTTGCCCATCGTCGGACTGTGGGGGATTTATCGCTCTCTTATAGGTACTTCCATGGCTTCTGCTCTGAAGAATTGTTCAGTATAGTTCCTTCACTCACGGTTCCCAACAGAGAAACTCGTGGTGCCGCGTGTATGCATCCCTATACAGTCCAATTGGTCAGGCCCCGAACTTCTCACTTTGTTCGTTCTTTTATCCCTAGAGTTTCTAGAATGTGGAACCTGCTGCCCGCGGAGGTCTTTCCTTCCCTTCCAAATCTTCAAGTATTAAAGTCCCGTGTTAACAAACTTCCTCTTACGTCGCTTAAGACATCCACGGTACGTTAGTATTTAGGCTTTTAGCCTTCGTGGTTGGTCCAAAGATAAAAAAATATATATTATGTAATTGGTACATGTCTTTTAGGTTTGGCATATTAATAAATATCTAAATTTAGCTTTTATTACGAATAAATTTACTTTAAATCCCTAGGGATTTAAGGTAGTAACCTTTAAATCCCTAAAGTGCATAAAATATATACTCTGACGATTTTCACAAGCCGAAATAACAACAGTATTTTTTTGACATATTTTAAAATATATAGTCTCTTCCCCCACCAATGAAAAGGTATACATTATATAAAATTGTTTCTTCTTATCATCTACGCTTTGCCACCCAAAAGGTCTCTATGACGTTCGAGTAAATCCCTATTTAGCATCGTGGGCCCCCAACTATTACTTCTAAACAAGTTTTGCAAAATATATTTTTTCCAAGTTAAATAAAAAGGTAGTTTTCGCTATGTTTTTATATGGCTTGTCTAAAGCCGCGTACAGACTTGCAACAATTCCCCGTGCCGTTCCACGCCGCATCCTCCGTTCATTGCGCGGAAGTGGACATGGACGGAATTCACGTCGTTTCAAGGGCTTGGCAAGTGATTCGCCGGTGATTCAGAGCTTGTCGGTTTATTGGCATCAAAGGAGCGCGCAAACAGGTTGGTTAGTTTGAATGGATGTTTGGCGAATTGTTGCAAGTCTGGACGCGGCTTAAGATTTTATTCGTTAACTTGAACCTACACTGATTTGTAAGTTAAGATATATGAAGAGACTTTTTTCAAGAATAAACTATTAGTATTCATAATTCGCAATTGCAAGATATAGGGTGTCAAATTTTGTGGTGGCTTAAATAAAGTGTAAAGAAAAGCGAAGGACATTTTTATGTGTAGGAAAACGTTTCATCTAAAATATCACAGAAACGGTTGCTCGTAGCGATATTTATTAAGTATACATTTTTTGTGCAAAAAAATATGGAACAATTATCTACTAGAATTATAATATACCAAGGCAAAAAAGTAATGACACTTTGAACAAAAGCAGAGTACTGCAGGTGGTTTCCTCTAAAATTAACAGCAAAAATATGAATAGCTATTGACTCCTTACTTAAAAAACCCGTACACCCAATTTTGTAAAAAAATTACAATAATAAATAAAATATTTAAAAATAACTAAAATAAAAGAAAAACTTTGACACCCTGTATCTGGCAAACGATCAAATTTTCGACTAAAGTAAATTGCGTTAGATCGTTGTATTAAGGTAGCATTTTGTACAGACCTTTTAGAAACACTTCGTATACAGTGTGTCCCAGGATAGGTGTAACAAGAGGACAAATGGACCAAAAATTTTGGAATTTTTAAACGTCCTTTGGGAAAACTGGTCGCATGATCCAAAACTGATAAATACAAATTTTATCCGATTGGTAATATACAGGGCAAGTTATAACTAAAATTATAAAAAATGACCAAGAGTAAAGTACTTTTATTTTTAAAAATAGGACAAAATTGTATAAGTAAATGTTGTAGAGAATTAAATTTTATGTCAAAATTTAATGTTTAAAAATTAAAGTAAAACAAAATATTTTTGTCAATTTTTTACATTAGGCATTAACAGTTTTTAAAATACTTGGCTTAAAGCAGCAAATTTAAAAACAATACCAAAAATTAATAAAAAAAAATTCAAATTTTGCTTTCTCTTGCCCATTATTTAAGTTGTAATGCGTAATGTAAAAATTTGACAATACCATTTTTTTATTGGCATGCTTCAACTTTTGACATAAAATTCAATTCTCTACAACATTTACTTATACAATTTTGTTATATTTTTAACACGCTTTTATTAACTTGGGTTGTAACTATCTATCTAGCTGCCTATGTAACGGAATCTTTGAGCCTAATTTTAACCAACTTCCAGCTATTCGATTTCTTTGAAACTTTGCACACGTATCAAGGAACCGATGACAGATGCAATAATTTGCAAACAGTATCCCGTTATCTTTTTGAATCGCCAGGAAAAAAATTCCATTATATTATAAAAACAACACCTAGGATGCCATCTGTTGGCAACATTTCAAACTTTGCTATTAAATGAAGAAGAAATTTTTTAGTTTTTACACAATTTGGTTAGTTGCACCATTGGTGTTCAATTTTTATGAACAATAAAAATATAGGGTTAGTTGCACCATTGGTGTTCAATTTTATGAACAATAACAGTTAATAAATGCCGTTAACACGCTTTTTTATTAACTTGGGTTGTAACTATCTGGCTATGTAACGGAATCTTTGAGCCTAATTTTAACCAACTTCCAGCTATTCGATTTCTTTGAAACTTTGCACACGTATTAAGGAAACATGACAATGCAATAATCTGCAAACAGTATCCCGTTATCTTTTTTGGATCGCCAGGAAAAAAATTCCATTATATTATAAAAACAACACCTAGGTTGCCATCTGTTGGCAACATTTCAAACTTTGCTATTAAATGAAGAAGAAATTTTTTAGTGGGTTGCAATATATTGGCAACGGTCCAAACATTGCCTGATTGCCATCTGTTGGCAAAATTTCAAACTTTGCTACTTAATGAAGAAGAAATTTTTAGTGAGTTGCAATCTGTTGGAAAAATTTTAAAATTTGCCACTCTTGTTCATTAAAAAATTTTTCGCCATTTTGTCAAGAGTAGCAGAAACTAAAAAATGAAAAATAATTAATAGTTTAAAAACTAAAAACACGCTTTTATATGCAACCGAACTAAAAATTAGAAAATAATTTTTCATTAAAAAAATATTGTCATTTCATAGTAAAAAGCGTGGGGTGATAAATATATTAAATGTTATAATTATTATATTTGCAAATATCTATGATGGAAAAGTTATGAAAAAATAGTAAAATGCACCCCACGCTTTTTACTATGAAATGACAATATTTTTTTAATGAAAAATTATTTTCTAATTTTTAGTTCGGTTGCATATAAAAGCGTGTTTTTTAGTTTTTTTAAACTATTAATTATTAAAAGTTAAAGTGATTAGTTCCTGGGCATTTTTCATATTTTTAGTTATAATTCGCCCTGTATAATACGAATTGGAGTAAAATTTTGTATTTATTAGTTTTAGACCATGCGGCCTGTTTTCCAAAATTTCGTTTTAAAATTCAAATTTTTTTGTCCATTTGTCCTCTTGTAACACCTATCCTGGGACACACTGTATAATACTAACATATTTTAGTTGTTTCTAATGCCCAATTTTACAATTGCGTTTAGCTTAGATCGGTTTTCCTTAGCTGGTTGTACCTGCCCATTTAAAATATATTGCTGTCACTTTTGGCATCTACTTGACAGCAATATATTTTAAATAGGCAGGCTCCATGTCATTTATTTCTAGATGGTTTTAGTTGACAGTTTTGGCAGTCTTGGGTTTTTGGGACGCTGATTACGAATCTGAAAAAAATTAGCGGCAATGTTTTGTTTGCGGGGTATCCATCATCAAACTTAAATGGCAAATTCACCTTATTTTTCTTATGTTTTCCTTCTTTTTGCACACAAAACTTGATTTAAACCTAAATTGACACAGAGCGGAGCTCTCGGTAACTAAGATTAGATAGATTCCGAATGCCTCGGTTAACGGTAATTTATAAACATGTCATTTTATTTATTTCTACACGTTTTTTCCATACAATTTGTAAAATAAATGCAAGCTGATTTTGTGTAAATCTCAAAAATTGTGTACAAAAAAAGGGAAACATAGTGGATTTAGGTTAGTTTCTTATTCAGGTATGGTGATGAATATCTCGAAAACGAAACGTTGCCGACTAAAAATTCTTTCGGATTTATATTCTGCGCCCCAAAAACTCCTATATGCAAAACATCATCAAAATACCTGTCCAATAAGTAAACAATTACCAAAAATATTAAAATGGATAATTGGACCAAGCTGATATCCATCGGGCAACCTACGACAAGCCGTCCGGTGGTTCCTCGCCGCTTAGCCGACAGTCGGCCAGGCCTTGTGCCAGGCGGATATTTTACACCAATCGCCGAGTCGGCAAACGTACTCAAACGGGTATTCAGACTGCTTGCTACTTTCAGAAATGCGAGCGCGCGCCAGGAGTGTGCCGAGCACTTTGTATTTGCTGGGCAAAGTTAAATGACACAAAAAAATTGTTTGATCTTATATTTTTTCAAATGGGACACTATGTTTATACAGTGTACCTATTATTAAAATTAAAAGTTTTTTTATTTATAGGATGTCGGGGTCAAAACGAAGAATATAGTACGTGCGGCACGGCCTGTGAAGAAACATGTGCTGGAAAAGCAGAAGCATGTATTTTAGTTTGTAAACAAGGATGCTTTTGTAGACAGGGTTACGTACGAAATAATAATCGAGACTGCGTCTTACCATCACAATGTTAGTAATAAAATGATGTTAGAAAATACATATACTTCTTCGACACCCAAAAATGTCCTTTTTTGATATTTTCTTATTTGCCAGAATCAGAAAGTATTTCTTAAATAAATATCGTTTTTAAGCCCTAAATGTCTTTTTTTGTGTGTGTAAATCAGACCATCAAGTTCTTCCGAATGTTGCATTTACGGGTAGATACCTACGCCCATGCATATCGTAAAGAAATCACTCAGTGGTATTCTAATTATTTTTAGGTTTAAGTAGTAAATAGCTTCACAAGTTATAAATGTGAAAAAAATAGCGTAAATTGTTACGTGATTTTGTAATACCTGATATTGCTGTAGGGAGTGTCACGCATCATGCAATGCTTTTTATAAATGAGGGACCTAGCTTCAAAGTGTAGAATCTCCATTTTTACTTTCCAATACAACAGTGAGATAAATGTCCCAATAGTTGTGTTTTTCATCAATGAATTTAAATATATCACCTTTTAGGTCATAACTACATTCATAGCAGATTGTTCAAACTTAAGAAATAATCCATTACATTCAATGTATACAGAGCTGTTCCTGGCGGGGAGCAGCAGGTGCACTCGCACGGGGCGACAAAAATTAGAGAATAAAGGGCGGCATTTAGAATATAAGGTTGTGAAATTTTAGGGGGGGCTTCTTTTTGCCATTTAAATTTTTTTTATCTCAATTTACATTTTCTTCTAGAGGCGCCTAATATATTTTTGCATAGGGCGCAAGTCACCCTAGAAACGGCCCTGAATGTATAGATTCTTTGTTCATTTTTAATTAGAAAACACATAAAAATGTAATTTTGGAGAATGCACAGGGGGGCCAAATTCAACGCTTTTTATAGGAGGATGTTTCTGTATGTTTTACACAAAACTGACCCTCGTTAAGAGGCTTAAATTTTAAGCCAAATTTACTGGTGAAAACGGCACAGACGGCGCTACAGCGTGTTTCTTAATTTCTTGCATTTTCTTCAATCCTTCATAACTTTTACAGCAACTTTTATGGAGATTGCATATATGCTTTCCATTTTTTTCTGAGGTGACCCATTTTTGAATTATTTATTTATTTCTTTAAATTTTAAATGGAACAACCTGTATATTATCTCAGTATTAAAATGCTTTAAACACACCTTTTTAAAAATGTATTACAATTTATTATTTTAATTCGTTTCTGAGATATTGCATAATTTGTCATTTCTTATGGATATTAGCTAGAAAGTAGATCATTAAAAAAGTAATCATGTTTTACTTTAAACAACCTTAAAATAACTTTTGTATTTTATTGACTGTTATGGCGGAAAGCCATTTATAATAATAATTTGATAACTTGAATAAGGGTAAAGAATATTTATTTTTTAAGAGTAAACCAATTTATTCTGTTGATGTTTTACTCCAAGAACTTCTAAATCAGATTTAATTAATACGCTGAAATTTAATGTAACAAACGACAATTATTTTGAAGTATGCAGGTAAATAAAAGATGGCCATGGAAAATAATTGCAAGATTATTTCAAGCCTTTTAGCAGAAAGCTTGCATTTATTTTTCATGGCCATCTTTTATTTAACTGCATACATAAAAAAATTGTATTTTGTTACATTCAACTAAAACGTATTATTAAAACCTGCGCAAAACATCCACAGAATAAATTAGTTTACTCTTAAAAATAAATATTCTTTACCCTTAATTATGTTAATAAATTATAATTATAAATGGTCAATAAAATACAAAAGTTATTTTGAGATTTTTTAAAGTAAAACATGATTACTATTTTATGGCCTATTTTCTAGCCATATCAATAATAAACGAATTATGCAATATCGCAGAAACGAATTAAAGGAAATATAAAGTGTGATTCATTTTTGAAAAGGTAATTTTTAAGCATTTTAATGCTGAAATAATATACAGGTGGTTCCATTTAAACTTAAATAAATAAGTTAAAAATTAGGTCACTTCAGAAAAAATGAAAAGCATATCAGCAATCTGCATAAAAAGTTGCGGTAAATAGTTTTTATACAATTAAAAAAATTTGAGGATTGAAGAAAACGCAAGAAATTAAGAAACACGAGTAGCGAGTAAAGGACGCAAGATAGCGATTTTTAAGTTTTTACCAGTAAGTTTCGCTTAAAATTTGAGCCTTGCAAATGGGGGACACATATAAAGTGTATAAATTAGAAGGGGAAAAATACTTTTTGGCTCGAAAGAAAAATCCAAGCTTTTTAAAGCTGTCGTGGCTATAGATACAATGTGTTTATGCCTGTTAAGGTTACTTTCAAATGTGACGCCCACAAGATTGTGGGTGTTAAATTTCATTAAAACCTTTAAAAGTTTGAGAACACCTATTTTAGTTAAATTTATTTGTCTAGATATAAACCTCATTAAATATAATATTTGTTGCTGTTATTACTTAAAGTGATGATACGAAATTATAAATCCTAATTTTAAAATATATTGTTTTTTTTTGTATGGCCCACAGATATGCAGTTTAAATGCATTTTATTTTTTTTTGCTCAAAAATTAGCAAGATACAAAAAAGCTGTATTTTTATTTGCTAAATGTTATATAAATGTATTTAAGTTAGTGCTAAATAAGCCCCTTAATGCTATAAATAACACCGCTAAATTAAAATCAATTTGGTTAAATGATATATACTATATATGCCAAAAAAAAATACTTTTATAAATTTATCAACCTATAATAAGAACCAAGAATTTGTAGTATTTATTAATTAAAATGCCTCAGTATCAGTGAGACTGTGAAAATCCGTATATATAAATTAAATTTTAATTTGAATTCTACTTTTGAAGGTAAATAACTCCGTAATAAAGCGCGATAGAACTTTTTATATGAAGCACTATGCAGTGCATTTCAATTAAAACAAGCCACCCCCTATAATTCCGTTATTCGTACACTTATAACAAAATACTAAAAACGTCGATTTTTATTTTTAGTTAGATATATTTTTGTGTCAAAATTAACTTCTCCAGGGTTATCCCATCCACCAACCAAATGAGAAAGGTACTTCATTTTAAAGGGTCTCAAATTCTCTCTTCAACAGACTTAAGTTTTTTGAAATCAATTCAGTAGTTTCCGAAAGAATATACAGAAAATACCTGCAGGCGGATTCTTAACTGCTGTCTCGAGACGTAACGTATCGAGTCGCCACCAAATAGTGATTCTTAACTTATTTGAAACTCGATTCCGAGTCGATATCTCCCGAGTTCCATAACTAGGCACTATCCTTATTTAATAGGTCTTTATTCTATTAATTATTTACGTAAAAACAGATTCGACTCATCAAAATAAGGCCGATAGGTTTCGAAAGGAATATCGAGAACTCGATACCGACCAAGTCGTCACCTATCGAGAAGTTAAGAATCCGGGCCCTGGTGTCCCTCACGATCATTTGAAAGATACGATTGCCACGTAAATTCCCACCCAATTAGTGTTTAGTATTCTTAGCAGTCTATTGCAGAGTTTTTTATGGGAAGGGGTTTAGACGTAAGCAAGACCGGTGATATCTTTTGTCAGGGACGTGAGGGTGTGAGAATTACGATTTCGGTTGGCAGTTCTGTTCAAAGTTGGTAGCATTATTAGCTGATGACAGAGTCGTGCCTTGTCGAAGCTTTGTTTGGTAAAAACTGTGGAAATTTGCCATTTTCATTTTGGTTGTATATTTTGCAAGGATTTCCAGTTGTTAATGTTTTTGGTTTGTTTAGAGACTTCACATATTATTGGTTCGAACTCATTTTATTTTAGAGATTTTGATAGTGTTTAGTCAAATAGTTTTCAGTCATTCGTGTTTTTATATACATATGATACAGATGAGTGTCTGATTAATGGTACACAGAAAAACCACAGATTTCTTATGCGAAAATCCCATTTAGGATTTAAACAAACATACCTATATCCAAAAGTTAATGATAAGGAAGATACGGGGTGTTAAAGAGATATAAATATTTTTTATTCATGCATTTCGATAATTTTTGATATGTTTTAAACATTTTAATAAAACTCGGTATCCAGGAGTCTTTAGATATCAGCTATTTATATCTGCACAGTTGTAATTATAGCTAATACAATGTTATTGAAGGTACATACATACTTTCGGGTGCTCTGAACAACTAAAACGTGAATACTTTAAAAACGGTTGTCAAGACCGATTCTTACCAAGTATACCTTTTTTGTGCAGAAAGTATAGAGAAGCTTACTACTTTACATACATACCTACAGAGTAGTAACAAAAAATTAGGTAGTTTTAGTTGTTTTCTCCTTAATTCTACGCCACTGATCTGTCTAAAATCAAACATGGCCGAAAATGGCCCGACTTGACGTCACAGCCGCGCTAGCCAATATGGCGAATGTCGTGACCTTATCTCATCAATCGACTTTGGTCTACTGCTTCACAAAGTTATGACTTTTTGTTATATACCTTTTACAGGCAGCTAATTCTAAGCCAATAACATTAAATAAGCACAAAAATATCAAAAACTGAGAAGCAAATAAATAAGAAATTTAAATACTAAGTAGACGCAATTAAAAAACTTTAGGAGTACTTATTTTCATCCTAATCAGTTGAGACGTTTTTAAGATATTTAAAATCAACCGACTTTTTTAAAACTTTAACGCCCTGTATCTCAGAAATGGAGCAAGTCTGGATATATATTTGTAGGAACTTTTGTTCATAAAAGGTCATAAGAAATCAATCTCTTAAGTTTCGTACCGTAGTTAGGAAACACTGTGTATACAGTGTGTCTACGTAAGTTGACGTCATATGGGAAACTTTTTATTATAGTGAATTCCAAACAATTTCCGATGTACGTCATACCCCTTGAGTGACGTAAAATGGCGACCTGGTTGACAGCTTGTGATAATAATACAAAATATTAGGTTGTTATTTTTTTAATTAATGCAAAGAAATCGAAATAGCATTTTGCTAATAATTTGCAAATGAAATTGAATAAAACAAGTCAGTACAGTGTAGACTCGATAATCCGAACATTCGATAATCCGAATTCTTCAGTAGCATTTTCAATACATTGGGTACTCTGTAATCCGAATTTCATAGTACTCGATAATCCGAACCTGTAGTTTTAGGCCTATTCCCTATAGAAATTGTGACTAGATGTTCAGGGATTCCCCCAATTACCCTTTTGTTTATATCTGGGATTCACATTAAACAGGTGTGCAGCACTTTCCCTGCTTCTGAGCAGTGATATTTACATACTTATTTTTGTTCAAATAGGTCGTCATACATACTTTGCTTGTTACATGGCAGTGTTACCACACCTAGTACATTTGTACTAGATCTAGTACTTTTTAATAGAATCTAGTGGTCTAGTACGTACTGATCAAAATCTAGTACGTTTTTACGTTTTTTAAAAATGGATGTGGATGATTTTCAATTTAATTTAGAACGTCGAATTGAAAGAAAATAAGGTGAGGACCTTTTTTTTTTGCTCAACAAAATCATTTTTATGGGAAAAACAGGTAAACAAAGGGGCACACATACATACAGTGTGTCCCAGGATAGCTGTTACAAGAGGACAAATGGACCAAAAGTTTCTGAATTTTAAAAGTATTTTTTTAGCTTTAGCTTATTTGTCACATTTAGTACATTCTAGTACTTTTTTCTGGAATCTAGTACTTTTATAAAAATCATTGTGGCAACTCTGTTACAAGGTATTATTGTAATGCTATTCTACGTGATATAAGTGGGTTTTTATTTTAATATTTGCTCCACGGGCATTCAAAAACGCAGACATTCCTGTTGAATACAAATCGTCTGCTAATGCATGGATGACTACAAAGATTTTTATAGATTGGTTTCATAAATCATTTATACTTCAGGTTAGGAGGCATTTAAGAAGTCACAATTTGCCTAAAAAGCGCTGTTAATCATAGATAATGCCTTAAGTCATGGAACTGTAGAAGCGATGACTAGTGAAGATGGAAGATTTACAACATTATTCCTCCCACCAAATTGTAAAGCACTCTTGCAACCTATGGATCAAAATGCTATCAGACTAACAAAATTATTTTACCGGAAAGGCCTTTTAGCCCACATTTTATCAAGTAACGAAGACAGCGTTGTTACCAGAACTAACCAGAACTAAAGTAAATTATTTAAATAAACTATCACTAACTAGCCTTAATTTTATAAAATTCTTTAAACTAAACACTTATTTTAAAAGTCCGTAAATATTAATACACGAAAAGACAACAACAAAGCGACAGACCATTTGAGTAGAAAGTCGAACAAAGTATGGCAGCGTCGCAAGATAAGACCAAAAGACGCAATTCGACCAACATGACGATAATAAAATTTGAATTAAATGTTTTTTTCGGTGTTAATCAAAGGAATTTTTTCTGTTATGGTATGCGTTAAATAACGACGTTAATATGTGTTCAGTACACTAATTAAAAGGCCAAATTTTAATAATTTTTGCCGAAATTTGTATTCTGTTAATTTTATGTAATTGAGCGTCAGCTACAGCTGATTGATGACTTGCATCGGAAATAAAATTGTTTTAAATTCACTATATTAATTTTACGAAAAGAGTTATTCATTATAAAAAGTTGTGCATGGTCCAAAGCCTAAAATACAATCATCAGATGTCATCTCTACGAGGTTTGGCCAAATATTGTTATAAAGAAAAGTTGTATGGAAATAAAAATAACGTCTAAATATGCAATTTAAAAAAATCAAAAATAATTTTTTTGTAAATAATTTAAATTGCATATTTAGAAGTAATTTTTAATTCTAAACATCAAAACATCTTTTCTTTAAAACAATTTTCAATATTTGCAAAAATACAGGTACTCTACTCTTAAGTACGTTTTAGACCATGTAGAACTTTTTATAAAGAATAACTTTTTTCATAAGATAAATAATAAAAAAGTTTCCCATATGACGCCAAGTTACGTAGACACACTGTACAGGGTGTAATTTAATTGATGGCTAAAAATACAGAATGTGATTTCTTAGCCTATTCTAGGAAGAATAGTTCATATTAACATATGTCCTAAACCTCTCAACTTTTAAGCTACAGGGTGTTTAAGTTTTAAGAAAAAAATCGTATTCTTTTCATAACTTTAAAACTGTTTGATGACATTTGGCACGCACCTACTAAGCACCAATAGGATTTTCGTTATGTAGAAGGTTTTAAAATATTTCTACCAGTAGCGTCTGTATGGGATGGAATACTGAAGATTTTTCAAAAAAATATATGGTACGTCATTGCTTTTCCCAAATATAAAAATCATTTTTAATTCCTTATTCATTTTGCAACAAATTTAATCCCTTGCCTTGTTTTCTTCAGATGCACCGTTTCGCATAAAAGACTAAAAATAGTTAGTACTAGTTACTATAATTTACTATACCAAACATGCATCAAAAACGGTTTTTATTTTTTTACGCAAAAACGGCGCATCAGAAAAAAGATCAAGAGGTCAGATTTGTTGCAAAATAAATAGGAATTCGAAAAATAATTTTTATTTTTGAAAATAGCAATTTTTTTTTAAATCTTCAGTATACATTCCGTACATATGCCACTGGTAGAAATAATTTAAAATCTTCCACATTAAAAAAGCCTATTGGTGCTGAGTAGGTGCAAGCCAAATTGCATAAAAATATCTTCAACAGTTTTAAAGTTAGGATAAGAATACGGTTTTTTTCTTAAATTTTAACACCCTGTATCTTAAAAGTTAAGAGGTTTAGGATATATGTTAATATAAACTTTTCTTCCTAAAATGGACTAAGGAATCATATCCTGTAATTTTAGTAATCAATTAAATTACACCATGTATAATTTTTTTACAAAATATTTTTATTTACTAGTCTAAAAGTGCATATTTTTTTACCACTTCACAATTATTTACTATTATTTTGCTTTATTATTGTGCTTATTGTGACGTATAGATTTTTGGCATA
Source organism: Listronotus bonariensis (assembly GCA_014170235.1). NCBI lineage: Eukaryota > Metazoa > Arthropoda > Insecta > Coleoptera > Curculionidae > Listronotus > Listronotus bonariensis. The sequence goes on from JACEGR010007881.1 coordinate 16,565, forward strand.
TACATTACAGTGTCACTTTACGTCACTTGGGCAAATGTACCATATGGAACTATCTTCTTGGGACCATGAGACCGGTGGACCATCAACACTAACTTTGCATTAAAAACCAACTTAACTTATTGAACTAATTAAATTTAGTACGGGCATATCCCTAGGGATAGCCCGTACGGGGCTTAACTTTAACTTTACTTTATGCTTGACTTCACTAACTACCTTCTTATCTAATAAACAATCAATCCCTGTCTTAAAATTTTGTTCTCTTTAAATATTAAATTTTTCAGAATTTGTTTTGCATTTCTAGGCAACTCTGCTTGTTTAATGTTTTTGTTTTATTATTATAAGAGTAACCTAGAAAATTGTTTGATTTCTACTTTTTAAACCTTGACACTTCACGTATTGTTTTATGTACCAAATTTCCCAATGTTAAGTAACCCAATTATATTTAAATTTCCCAAAAATGTATATTTTTAAAATTCCCAAAATGTATACTTTTTTGTACTAGGTGTTCACATATGCCCCTTCCCTGAAAGCGTTGGACCCACAACGCTATTAGAAATCAGACAAATTTACTTTAAACCTTTAAAAAAAATTATCAATATTATCGAAAAACGATAGTTCCATATAGCTTACAAATATTTAAAACCTAACATTATGTTACTTATTATATAAATTATATTTATCGTAAATAATCTTAACGTTTTATTAAATTTTTGTTTTTTTCCAATTAATTTTTTTTTCAAAAAAAATGCACGAAAAATGTAAAAATAGTTTTTTTTTCTAAAAAATAATTCATTTAGGTTATATTTAACATTATGACTCTGTTTTTTTTTTTTTTTTTAATTTTAAAAATTCTTCCGGATAAATTATCTAAAATAATTATTTAAAAAGTTCTAGAGATGTTTTTGCTGAAACAATTAGTTCAAATAAGATTTTAACTTAATTGTTAAAAACCTTTTTAAGCTTTTCTTTAAGTAGGTACTTTAAATAAATATAGTTTTAACGGTAAGATTATTTTTAGACAAAAAATTACCTAATTATTGTTACTCATAAATTGTAATTTTTTTATTAATCTTTAAGTTTACTTGATATTTATGTACTACACAAACAGCTAAATAAGAAAAAAAGTTTGTGTTATTTAAAACTGACCTGTCCTGTAACAACAAAAGTGAACTTGGCCTTGTCTCGTCAGCAAAACGTTGAACCATTAAAAAGGTAATTCAATGATTTATTTAATATACCAGTGGGAAAGAAAATAATTAACTATGTTTTACATGTACTATTAATTAGGTGATTTTTTTCTATTTTATCTTTTGCTCTTTTTTAAATTTATTGGATAGTTTAAAAACAAAAAAATAACTCTTACATAAAAAGAAAATCAATTTTTTTTTTTTTATATTTATACTTAGAAATTAACCTAATATTCCACATTCTTCTTATACTAGCCTTTATAAAAAAAAATTGCGTCCACCTTGCCTGCCTGTCCATGTCCTTGATGGTGCGTTCCATTGGCCATTTGTCCCGTACTTCTCCACGTACCATTGTCTGCCTTTCATTCCCATTTTCTTCTTCCACATCAGGTTACTGCAACTTCATGCCAATTTCCCCATATCCTGAGCTTTCTCAGGGCCGCTTAAATGTCTTGTACCCCACCATTCAAGACCATACTTCAGAGCTCTTCCCCATACTAGAGCTGCGGCTTCCAGTGCTCATGCAGCCTCATGCTGCTTCTGAACTCCGTCTTCACGACGTACCATACAACTTCGACACAAATAAATATATTTCCATATTCTTCTTTATCACTTCTGGCTAACACCATTTAGCCATATTTGAAAACTGAAGATATACCTTATCTTCCTTTTCTTGTAGCTACGCTGCTACCTCCTTGCAGCTACGCTACGCAACATATTTTTTCCCCATCTTCGTCCTTTCACACACATTTCTTCTCCGGGGAACGGGACGCCTTTACCATATATATGGTATTTTCTTCCACAAATAAACTGAGGGGTAGGAAGGGCGTACCATAAGCGACTTTTCCTATCGCTTCACAAAGGGCACTGGAACTAGGGCGGGCACAGCTTACCATAACCGACGTTTCACAAAGGTCACTGGGAACGGGGGCGCCTCCACCATATGTGACGTATATATTTTGGAATAATACATATGGGCTCACTTTACGTCACTGGGGCAAATGTACCATATGGAACTATCTATTGGGACCATGAGACCGGTGGACCATCACAACTAACTTTGCATTAAAAACCAACTTAACTTATTGAACTAATTAAATTTAGTACGGGCATATCCCTAGGGATAGCCCGTACGGGGCTTAACTCAAACTTTAACTTTTTACTTGACTTTACTAACTCTTTCTTATCTGATAAACCAATCAATCCCTGTCTTAAAATTTTGTTCTCTTTAAATATTAAATTTTTCAGTATTTGTTTTGCATTTCTAGGCAACTCTGCTTGTTTAATGTTTTTGTTTTATTATTATAAGAGTAACCTAGAAAATTGTTTGATTTCTACTTTTTAAACCTTGACACTTCACGTATTGTTTTATGTACCAAATTTCCCAATGTTAAGTAACCCAATTATATTTAAATTTCCCAAAAATGTATATTTTTAAAATTCCCAAAATGTATACTTTTTTGTACTAGGTGTTCATTTGCATTACTGTTAGTTAGAATTCGTCCTAATTGAGAACTTAGTTTGTGGACATAGAATGTAAATCCGTGTGCTTTTTACTTGTGTTTTTATTCAACACGATTTACCTCACTAAAGTTACAGCAATTAAAAAAATATAAAATCGTCTAGATTTAAAAAGAAATATTAATTCAATAAATTAATTTATTTAACAAAATTAAATATATTAATTGGACCAAAATTTTTAGTCTCAAACAACATGTACAATGTACAATTTATTATGGTTTTGCAAACTTTTATTTCTTTTTATTAAGACATTTTTAATTAAGCTGTATTAATAAAAACTCCGAATGTAATTAATCATTGATTATTAATTGAGAGAAAAATATATTGTAGGTAACTGGTATGTGGTATAAAACAAATAACTCTGAATGTACGTTTAAAAAACTCTGTATTATCTAAATATTACAATGTCACAAGATCAAAACAATATTTCAGATTCCATTTACATTATCAAATATATATTCAGAAATTATAAAAGAAATACGCCCATCATGTAACAGTCTCAGTCACACATTGTACACTAAAAAAAAATATTATTTATTTTTATTTATTTTATTTTATTGATTTATCTTTATTTCAAAATTACATTGCAATATGGTTTACAACATAAAATGAAACGTCGTCACTATTCTAACAATCATTCCAGGCTAAGAGCGAAATAAAAAAACAACAGGACATTTACTAATGCAAATTAAATGTACAGGGTGTCCCATTTTGATGCAACAGTGGCGACGCTAGGCGTCAGCGGTGGCCCGGGCTACAGTGGAATAAGGAATTTAAGGTTTTTATAGATAAGGACTTTTTTGGTCTTTAAAAATTTCATACCTTAAAAAAATGGCCACCCCTAAACCAAAACGCTGGCGTCGCCACTGCTGGAGGCTATCTCAGTTATTATTAAAGATAAAACCTTTTTTGGCAAACCTGAGCTACTCAGGTTGTGTGGCATAACGCTCAAACACATGTTTCGGGTATCGGGCTAGGCGGGTTTCGTGACTGTAACCCTTACGATTTTTGGCACAATCTTTACAAACTGCATGTATAACATTGTGGTAAACTTGTCCGACAAAAAATGACGCGTTCGCCCAGTCCCAAACCCGAAACATTTGACATTGACAGGCTGAGTTAAAGCGCCGCTTCCATATATGGAGATATGAATTTTCGTGGTAGACTCGTCAACAGGGACACCCCTAAAAAGGTTTTACAAGGGTTCTTAACAGTCCATTTTATTACTGGGCCGGGACTATTACGCAGTGTCGGAGAGGCGTCTTGTTAGTGGTTACATTACCAAAATTGCACATTAGTGGTTAAGAGATAATAAAATAGTACAAGATTTAAACAAAAAAATTTTAATTTTTTTATGGTCATTTGTGTTTGTAACATCTCTTTTGAGATTTTCACAGTGATCAAATAAAATTATTTTCTTAAAATTATTTGTCTGTTGTTGTGAAGCTAATAAACTAATAACGAATTATCATTTTCCTTTCCATAATTCTGTATAATTTTAAAAAGAACTTACTGACCTAACAATTCCATAATTAAACTAAAAAAAAGGGTTGTCCTTCTGTCTTTAATGATTAGTTTCTTTACCTAACCTTGTAAAACTGTCATGTGGGCGGCCATGACATTATGACCTTATTAGCGACATACGTTCATTGATTAGTTTAGTATAAATTATGAAAGGACGTAATCGTCTACTTTCGCCATTTAGACTTTATATAGATCTCTATTAAAGTAAAGTGATGTTTAGTATATTTAATTTAAAAACCCCAAATTCAAATTTTTGTGGCACACGCTGTTTTTACTATAGTAGTTGACACAAATTATAAGGAGCTGTCATGAATGATCCCAGATCCTTACATATTTCGTGATTTGCAACATTAAAGATCTTCAAACAATCATTTTAAAACTTACCTCAAACTTATTAAACTAGTCATACATTCTAACATTATTCCGGAAGCATATCAATACTAATTTCCTCCTCAATGTTACTTGGCGACATTTCTAGTTCACCAATCATATCATTGGATTCGCTGAAAAATAGAATATATTTTTAAAACTCTTTACTTTACTACGAAACATAGTATTAAAGGTTTCCCAACTCAATTTATATATGAAATAACTTCGACCCTGTACAAAATACAGAAAAAATCCTATAATAAGGAATGTTTGTTTAAATATAATAAGTTTAGTTAAAGCATTGTTAAATATTCAAGGTGTCTCAAAATCGAATTTTGATAATATTTTGTCAGATTTGGATTCTACATCAAAAATATATATAACTATAGTTTTAAAAAAAGTGAATAAAGGAATATATGGATGTAAGATAAGGCCACAGTATACAATTATTTTAGTCTATACAGGGTGTCTCAAAAAATTGTGACGTATCAAAGTTACATTTTTTTAAATGAAAAACCTATATTTTATGACGGTTTTAAATTCTTCAAAAAAATTACTCCAAGTTTGTTAATAGTACCAAGTGTCTAATTTTATTCATTTTTGTTATATTTGATTTTTTTTTTAAATGCAGGTGTGCAATTAAATTAATTTTATTCTAGTACTATAAACTCTTTAAACTTCAAAACTTTTTACAAGATTAGAAAAAGACTGCCTTATCATACGTAGGTCATATCGAGATCAAATATTGTACAGGGTTATCAAAAAATAATTTTAAATTTTCAGAAGATCAAATAACAATGTCTCTCTTATTTTAAATGGAACACCCTGTATTTTACACCAAATACATATATAATAAACAAAATAGCTTTTTGAGGTAATTTAATATATTTTATAATATTACTTAACACTATGATAGTAAAAAAATATTTAAAGATAATTACATCCAAAACAGTATTTATTTACAATCATGTATGTAATGTTGACATGTCCTACTTCTAAAAGTGTCACTTTTCAGACTTTTATGATGACCCACAGGAGGAAAGTTAACTTTTGGCCCGTCAGTCGAACGTAAAAAAGAAACCCTAACAACAGTCGCAAAAATTCAAAATTATGCTAAATGGACATCTTATCTGATATTTAAGGCATCTGTGACAACTTTTTTTCGTCTTTTCTGGGTCTTCTCACCCAGGTCCGAATATCGCCCCCTAGGTGGTGAATTGCAGCCTTAAGGCTTATTGTACCTTGACCACTACTCCGTTTCATTCACACACCTCATTCATTCACATTCCATAACTTGGATGGTTGCTGCTCGGTCCGAACACCGCGTGCCGCTGCCCAAAACCCGAGGACAGCGAGTCACCTACCTAAGTTATGGCTCCTCACTGCTTAACTCCGGTGATCGACGAGGCCGACCCCACCGGAGCAGCCACAAGCGCGGCTCTGTGACAACTTTACATAGGATAAATGTCTGGTCGTGTAAATATTTGACAAATTAAAAATAGTTTTGTTGAATTGACATTTTTGATTTAAAAAAATAATAGAAAAAAATGTTGTAAATAGAATAGTATATAAACTTCGGTAAAAAGTTTCATTACTGTTACAGTTTCACCTCGGCGCTCCTCGCCTCTGTTAACCGTCCTTTTCTCTTGACAGTAATGAAACACTTTCTACCTCGGTATATGTTGTGCTATTTCAATTTTAACCGTTAATAAGTATATGGGTCAAATCAATTTTTTTGTCCCAGTTTTAAAATTTTCATATTTTTATGAACTTTTTCTTTGTAATATTTACTTATTTTAAATAATAAAAGGTCATTAATTTATTAACTGTAATCTGCAATGAGCAGAGCACTTTAATCAGTTTCAAGAATAAAACCAGAAAAATCCTCATTAGGTATGTCTCATGTACACAAAGTTCGAACCTAAAACAACCAGGATCAAAATGCAGGTTCACTACCAACAGAGCTAACTAACATGTCAATCATTAAGCCATATTACCATATCCCAAGGATAATCAAATTGTCCTACGGACAACAATTCAGTTATCCAAGTGAATGGTTGTCCGACGGAGATTTTTAAAACTTTTAAAATTTTAAATTGTCTGATAGAATGTAGTTAATTTATGTTTTTTTTTTCATGCTTACAGTAAAATTTAGATCAAATACTATTCAAAACACCATAATTTATTAATAATTTTCTTTCGCTATTCAAGTGACTGGTTTTCCAAGAGACTGGTTGTCCGATGGACATTTTTTGAATTTTTTAAACCTTATACTGTCTGATAGAACATATTTTATTTTTGAATTTTTTTTCAGCTCACAGTAATATTTAGATCAAATACGATCTTAAACACCATAGCTTATTAAGAAATGTTAATTATTTACGTATTTCTGCTGGTTGTCCGACGGACACATATTAAAGCCAACCACTTTCTTTTTGGCAAAACTTGGTCGACTGAGGCCGCAGTTATGATAAAAAAAAGATGAATAGTCGTAATCATTTACCAAAAATACCGACTTACCGACAGTGTACACACTACGCCATTTAGATTTTGATTTTAAAAAATATCGTGGTTGTCTAACGGATATACGGTGTGACGGAATTTTTCTGGGACCAAATATATATTTTAAAAAATGCCAAACCAAACAATTTAATAAAACATAGCATAACTTTTCCTAATAAGTCGTATACCCATATGTTAATTTTTAAAATTACAGTTATTTAAATACAAGCGTTTTTTAGTAATATGAAGTTATAGATACTAGTGTTGCAAGGGTACTAAGAGTAAACTTATAAATCACTTGAGGAATTATTAAAAAGCCATAAGTTAAAGAATTAATAATATATAAATAAATATAAATATATAATAATTATTAGTAAATGATTTGTTTTATTTGAAATTAATAAAAAGTTACTAAAAACACTTGAATTTATATATATTCTCTGTTTTTTACAAGAGACATAATGATTTTGCTCTGGGACAAATAAAAGTTGATTCACCCATATCCTCTTGCTGTTATTATCTCAAAATCAGATATAATTGACATATAGTGTAATATATATATATATATATATATATATATATATATATATATATATATATATATATATATTTATGTAGAATGAAATAAAAGTTCAAATTTGGCAAAATATACAGGGTGTTCCATTTAAAAAAGCTACCTTGACAGTTTAAACTTTGTGTTTCAGCTTACCTTCTATATTTACCAATACTACAAAACATATTAGGCTGTCCGTTATTTCCTAAATCGATTTTTTTTAGCAAGCGCCCCCTGAACTTTTATTATATAACCACTGTAAAAATGCTCTTAATTCCTGATTTAAACCGTGCCGAAATCATGTTGCTTTTCCCATTTAAATAATATGGGATTTTTGGACTTTTTCTTTTATTTTTTTATTCTTAGAAAAATATAGATGGAAAAAATACTCATCGCATATTCTGATGGAAAATTTAATGTGCTACAAAAAGGTTCTCTTAAAATTTTTGATTAAGTCACTCCTTTAAGAGATATTTACCGTCAAACGTTGAGTTAAGATTGAGATGTGGTCATCCTCGGAAATTTCAAAGTAAACCGGCATTTTTTAAATAAAACACTCTGTATATTACATCACCATTAAATAGATATTTTAAAGAGCTTTAGGTAAATACTATATTTGATGTCTATCTTTTATAGTTTTGGAAATATGGTCATCCAATTCTAAAAATCGTAGATATAGTGTCTATTTTACCTTCAACAGTAAACTTAGTGCTTATAGCTAGGCCGTGTTTCCATGGGCCACTTTTTGAAGTTAATATGGACCCAAAAATTGATTGGTGTGTGGCCGACTGTCGCCAGCTTGTTGTTATGTTTGCCAACAATGTTAAAATTTTTGTGGTCCGATTGGCTACTACCGAACCACTTTTTGTTGCCAATATTAACTTTAAAAAGTGGCCCGTGGAAACACGGCCTTAGAGCTGAAGATATGGAAATTTAACATAATTTTCAGATTTTAATGGCCATATTTTTTAAACTATAAGATATAGGCATATCAAATGTAGTATTTCCTTAAAGCCCTTTAAAATATCTATTTAATGGTGATGTAATATACAGAGTGTTATATTTAAAAAGGCCGGTTTACTATTAAATTCTCGAGGATGGCCACAACTCAATCTTAACTCCATGTTTGACGGTAAATAACTCTTAAAGGAATGACTTAATTAAAAATTCGTAGAAGACCTTTTTGGAGAGCGTTAAAATTCCCATCAGAATATGCGATGAGTAGATTTTTCCATTTATTTGTGTCCGAAAAAGAAAAAAATAAAAGAAAAAGTCCAAACATCCCATGTTACTTAAATGGAATGAGCAACATGATTTCGGCACTGTTTAAATCAAAAATTAAGAGCATTTTTATATTGAATATATTTTTTTGCCATAAACTTAAAGTTCAGGGGCGATCGCTAAAAAAATCGAATTGGGAAATAACGGACACCCTAATGACATAAACTTAACCAAATCAAAAATGTTGACGTTTCAATTCAGACGTTAGAATATTTATTGAACTGCTTTATTATATTTATAAAACTTTAAACGCATGGAAATTAAAATATTTGTAATTTAAATTAAATACCACACTCACAGGTAATGGATGAAGGTTTACATAATTTTTGGTTCATTTGAAAATACTTCACTTTAAAAAGGAAACTTGTTCAGCTTCTGTACATCGTTGAAACATATTAAATAATACTGTCATAGATTAACAATCCTATCACTTCTCAGTAATAGTATAATATTCGAATAGGTCTGTTCAGTCGATTAGTTAAAATATGTACACTAATAATTTTCCTATTCACTTAACTTTTTATATAAATTGATGAAAATATTTGAGATTGACATTCAACTGATTTCTAACGTTTTATCGCGAATTACGTCAGTGACGTAATTTTTTTGTCACTCTGTGTTTAGACGGTATGAAGAGAGAACAACAAGGTATGACAAAACAGTTAACAACTTTGGTCCAAAGTATAAACGAATGCTGAGACCTCTCTACTTGGACTGTAGGGGATGCTAAAAAGTGACACTTTGTGTTTATTTATTGAGAGCTCCTAAGAAATAAATAATATTTCCCAATTCTTCAGAACAAAAGACGTTAAAATATTCAGAAGGTACAGGGACCCCACACCTCATCAGTGGAGGACTAAAGAAGGAAGCTTTTTTGTAAAAGTGGTGTTAACGCGAAGGATCTTTCTTTGAATGAAACCAAGAATGCTACGCGTTGTGACAGACGTCTTTCCCAAGACAAGGGATCAATAATTTAAGGAAGGTTGGGTTTAGAATATACAGGGTCAGTCAACAAAAATTCTTCATTAAGCAACGTTTATATCTAGTCTAACAAATTTTACTAGAAAAAGTATTTTTAAAATTTTCAAGTTTTTTGAAAAGTTTAACAGAAAGCTTATATCTTGAGAACAAAAACTTTGAGGACCTATTTTTATATGAACTAGGAATGCGCCCTTAAATTTTCTTACGGCAATTAGGAAATACCCTGTATCATCATGGAAATGATAAGGGATACGAAGTTGTTTAAATGGGAACAAAGTTTAGGTTTTATGTGCCTAACAATATGATCTTTGGAAATTTTTAAAATTTTTGAGTATTTCGCTGGAGATGTCCAAAAAAAACAAAAATTAAAATTTCTTTTATTGTTTGAAATACGGACCTGTATTTCTCATAATTCAGTAAAAATAGTTAGCACTACATTTTAAACTAAGACATTAGTTTAGATGATTTACTTTTACAATAACCATTTTTATCCGGACCTTGTTTTAGCATTTTTTAGTCAGGTAAATTTAACAACAAGCAAAACATCTTTGATAAGTTTTAACTGTAATTTATCTAAAATATCGGAAAAGCTTTAAAAACAAATACATAATTAAGTTGGTGGCATTGTTTTTCTTAACATTGACGGTATGACGCTGTGATAATTAATTTGCACATAATACAAAAGTTGTTTTGCATTTGCGCAGATCAAAGATCTTACCATCATACCAACAATGTTAAGTAAAACAAATTATCTACCAACAACTTATGTATATTTGTATTAAAATAGGCTTTTATATTTTGATAATAGAAAATCAGTACCATATTTAAAACAATAAAGTTGATGATTGTCCCACAAAAAAAGAAACTTCGTATATGAAATAAAATATCACTATTGGAAAGAGTGGAGAAAGTGGCAATGCAAAAGTAGAGTTTATTTTAAATTTCGATTTTAAAAAGACCAGGAAGAAAATAAAACATTTTCAGTTTTTCGCTTTTTTCCGTATATCTCCGGAAATGCTTTTCGGAAAAACTTACTAAAAAACAGCATATTATTAGGCACATAACTTGGTTCTTATTTACCCGACTTCGTATCTCTTACCATTTCCAATATGCCCATACTGGCCCCAGTGCCGTATTAACCATTAGGCTGAATAGGCTACAGCCTAGGGCACCATAAAAAATAGGCGCCAGGCAGGGGAGTAATAGGCGTTGGACAGGGGAGTTTTAAAAAAGTTTGGGTCGGGTGGGGATTTTTGGTGACTAATTTCTCTGTGAATAAGGTGCTTTGGAATAAAATAGGCGCGAAAGGGAGGGAATTACTTATTTTTTGTCATCAAATTTTATTTCGGGTGGTGAAGTAAGCCGCCTGGCACTCAAAATAGGCGCTACGGAGGAAAGGACTTTTTTATTTTTTTGCTCTTCAAAAATGTTTGGTGGAAAGTAGGCGCTTCGGGAATTCTAGCCTAGGACGCCTCAAACAGTTAATATGGCCCTGACTGGCCCTCCTTGTTTTGGACACATTGTACAGAATAGAGATCAGAAGAAGATGGATTTTCCGGCTTCAAAGGGAAATCAAAACTATTTTAAACCATCTGTGGGAATAGATGTAATAGGTCTGTGCCAATTAAGTTTATTTTCGAAACTAGTGACCACATGGTTAAATAAATCATTAGTCAGTAGAACTAGGCCGATCATAAGTTTGAGTTTGGTATGGGTAGTCTTTTTTCGCAACTTCAAACATGACTGTGTTTCTGAGACTTTGAACTGAACAAAACATTTGGTACTTCCATCTCTTTATTTTGTTACCTGTCTAATGATGGCTCATTGCTAAACATTTCAGTAGGTACTGTAGGGGGTGCTCTCTCTGGCACTAAGTCTAAAAAACTTTGAGATTGAAGGTGCCTTTCAACTTCTTCTGGAGTCATGTGACCATCTGATAAAACATTTGTTGTTGGCATTTGCAATTGCTAAAAAACATATTATATTTAAAAAATGGTACCTTATGTTAAGTGTTACAATTAATTTATATCAACATCTTCCATCATTCACTAAAAATTAAATTTGGTCTCAATAAAAATGTATTAAGGTAGTACTACCGATACCACAAGAGCCAAATATTGCATAAGTGCCTATAGTGCATAAGACACAGCTCCACAAAAAAATGAAACACAGGAATCAAACATATGTATTCCCATGTATTTTTTGACGCTGAATTCGATTCCGAGCTCAGAACGGTAGTTTTTGTAAAAAATCTGCGATTTCCCATAAAGCTCAATGTTAAAAGTAATTATTTTCTAATATTAATAAAATTTTTTTAGTTCTCTGTAGGATCTTTGAAAATGTAACTGGTTGATATTCTTATTATAATGTACAAATATGCTAAGGTTCATAATTTTCTCAATATTAATTCTTATACCGGTAGTACTACGTTAAATAAATAACAAAAACCAAATTTAAAAAAAACAAATCAATAACATTTCAAAAAAAACTTAATTTTAATTTTTAAAATTTCTCCTTTGGCAAGATAAAAACCCATACTTTTTATTTTTGTTAAATGCATAGGAATTGCAGTCAATTCCCATCGTTAATTAGTATACACGGTATATTTAATAAGGCCAGAGCAACATTTACAAAATTTGGTATATGGACATGAGAAATTAAACAGTGTATTTTTCTCCTTTTCTTTTTATTTTAATAAATTTTGTGGTCCAAAATTTGTAAACTTCTTATATTTTAAATATCCTATTTATAATAGTTGTCAAGATATAAGAACTTGCACTTTTAGTCAAAAGTATAGTGGCGCTTATATAAATTTAAAACTGTTAAAGGTATGCTTACAATTTTTTTTTTTGTAAGAGAATTAAACAGTGATATTGGCATTGTTGTCAGATTTTACTGAAAATAAGGTATTGTCATATCTGAGCACTAAATCTGTCAGCGCCACTTTATTTCAATAAAAGTATATAACGCAAACTAGGTAAAATAATTAAAACATTAAATTTAGCATAAAATTGGAAAATCTGGGAACAATGTCGATATCATTGTTTAATTCCACAAAGCTAGAAAACTCATTGCCAACTTTTGAAAACTAAAGTTTTAGAAGTTTTAGAAATATGTACATATTTAAGCCTTGCAGTACTCTTTAGCATAACATCGTCAAGGCAGTTATAATAAGCTTTATTTTCATTTAAAAACAACACCGGGACCTAAAATATATTGCATTGGTTTAAAAAGTTAGTAATCATGATTCCAACAATGTTTTATATTGCTGAAAAAAAATAGGAATTATGATTACTTACTACCAGTGTCCGACCGAAAGTTCGGTTTCGGTTTCGGCCAGTTTCGGCAAAAAATGGAGTTTCGGCGGCAGTTTGGGTTTCGGCCAAATTTGGCCCAAACTGAAACCGAAACTGGTTTTGAAAGTTGACGTGTGCTCGCCTAACTTCGAACGCTATCTTAAGCGAGCTCTTTTTTTTGCTCTTTAAAATTTTTATCCCCCTATCAAAAGAAAGTATATACAGGGTGTTTCTAAACAAATGCGAAAAATGTTAGAAGGTGATTTCTTGTTTAAAATAAAGGGTAATTTGCTTCATAAACATAGGATTAAAAGTCAACTATTAGGGAGATATCGCAGTACAAAAATGGCAAAAAAAAGTATTTTTTTATTTTATTTAAAAAACGAAAGGCGCTAGAATAATAAAATTCAAAGAAAATATTATTAAAATAAAAATACACATTCTGAATATACCTATTTGCACCTTTTTAGAATTAATGGAAGTGGTGGAAACAGACTACTCTTATCGTTTTTGCTAACCGATTTTAAGAGACAATTGCGCAATGACCTTAAAAAATATAAATTTGAATAGATTGCTTCATTTAGAAACTTTTTTAACTTTTGTATTTTTTTATTAAACTTATCATTTTCAAATAAAAAAATAAAATGTAAATCGTAACGTGCCGGGACGGGGAAATATATTTTATTAAAAATTCCATTTATCTGCTGTCAGCTATTAAGGCATTTGTAATATGTCTTTATTTAATATTACTTGATAGTTTAATTACAAAATAAAGTCAGTTTTTTGTTAAATTTTTTCCCTAATGGTTGACTTTTGACCCCATGTTTATAAAGCAAACCACTGTAGCGCCACTCCAAAATCATCGCCTTCTAGATGTTAGAATTGTACTAACGGCTCATTCTTGCCACGATGATCATCAACCTACCTGTAATTGCTGCACCGGTGAGTGACTCCATCTATCAAGCAGTAGATTTATTAGTTATAGATCTTCTGTTTTTGCCTTGTTTTCAGGCTTTAGCAACATTAACTTATAGACAACCAGCTATACATTACACAAATTTTAAAAAATGACATTATGACAATTTGTAAAATTTAGCTTAAAATTACTAATCAATTTGTTTCTAAATGTCAGTTCTTTTTATTTAAATAATTAAATGGTGCTAAAAAAAGTAATAGGAATAATCTTTGATGACCAACGCTAAATTTTCTGCTCTTGGCCATGGTAAAGCCAAATCTAAACAACTAAATAAATGCGAAACCGTTATTAGCAGATTTATCCTCCAAGAAACATAACAAGACTGACAAAACTACAAACACTAGTTTTTTTATCATATTAGCTGGTGCATATAATATGTAAGTATAACCAATAATAAATAAAATTAAAAGAAATTTATTCAAAAAAAAGCTATACCTTTAATAGATCGATAAATAGATACTCCTAAAACAAAAATTTTTAATATTTATTTTTTGGGCAGCACTGTTCATCTATAAAATTAATTTTAAACTACTTTTTATAGCTCAGTTTCTTCCAAACAATATCTACAATTCATTAATCTTTCACTTTTAGTTATTATTAAATAGTAATTTTTATAGCTACTATTGCTCTTGTTTACCCTTTTAACGAGTCACAAAAACACACCAAACAAATGTGGCATTAGCTGTACACTTTTATTTTAACTTACCAAACCTATCATTTTGTATATCAGTTTTTATACCTTAGCTTTACCCTACAATCTTTTTGGCTAGTATATCCAATAATGGAATCAATAAATATTAGTTTACAGACTGGCATGTTTTTATTAGAAAAACCTAATTGTGTATTAATTTCAAGATTGCAAACTTTAAAATATCTGATTGTTATCAAATAGAGTTGGTTATAAAAAAGTCTTTAAATAAGGGAGAGTTTACACAAACAGATAAATATCATAAAAATAAAACAAAAACAAATTAAAAATAATCAATTAAAACTCACATATTCACACCATGAACTTTATTGGAAAGTTCTGATTAACTCTTTGTGATATTTTTCTTAAAAAATTTCTTTTATGCACAAGATAATTTTAAAACCGGCGACTTAACATCTCATGCTTCTTTAAAATCGATATTTTCATTACAAACATAATGTTTAAAATGGTTTAAAAAGAAATAGCATTGGAACACACAATACACCACATTTTTTATTTAAAAAAAAATTGCAAAACATTCTAAACTTAAAAAGCATTTGTAAACATTTCTTTAAGGAAAATAGGTTGTCAAACCTTGACAGTATTTTTAACCTCTCATATTTTAAAGACGTGTAATGGGTTGATTATTAGGATATGTAGCTAAGGCCAGTAAACATACAGAAAACAAAAAACTTTAACTGGTTATATGTTCGGCAAACAATACAGAAAACAGAAAACTTTAACTGGTTATATGTTCGGCAAACAATACAGAAAACAGAAAACTTTAACTGGTTATATGTTCGGCGCTAGATGAAACCACCCACCGGTACAGGTGAGAATTCTTCATCGGGGCAGGATAAAATAGTACAATTATTCAAAACATCTAGAAGGTGGTGTCCAAAATTAACCCGTTCCTCATTAATTTATTTTATTTTATTTATTTTTTTGACTTTCTTTTCCTAAGTAGCGGCTACAGCTTTTCTAATGGGTTCGGTTATTTTAAAGCTTAAAGCTTTGTAGAAATTTTGAAAGGGACCTTAAATCTTTGTAGAATTTTTAAAGGGAGCTTATGTGTATTGGTTCTTATCGTTGGTAAAAAAATTTAATCCAAATTAGGCAATAATACACTGAGTTCAATATAACACTTTTTAGTTTAAATATTTATCCACTTTACTGTTTAATAAAAATTATTAATTTAATTTCAAGCTTGAATTATATGCCACTAAATTTCACTTAAATTAACTTTTCATAAGTAAACGCAGAATTCACATACTTTTGTTTTATCAATTAAATAAAAAAACCGATTTTACTTTCCGCGATCAAAAACCCATCGAAGATACATTTTCGCGTACTAACTTTTTCGGACCGCCCGTCTGGGTGTATTTTGACCCAATTTCTTCGTTTTAACTTTTTTCAATGACTGTTCACAAGTAACTAACTTTGTAGACGTATTCGAGGTCTTTTACATCGTCTTAGTTCTTTGTTTCGTCCAAAGAACACGTGCAAGGTTACTTTGGTTCCGAGTGAAAATTTGTACTGATTTTTCGGCGAATTTTAAATGTACGTATCGTGTGTCCACGATTTTCGCTAGTCATCCGCAACCCGATGTTTTCTCACGGCACCAAATTGCGTGATTATTTGACCTCGTACCAGAGTAAGGGGTCTTGGCTCCCAAACTCTTGTTGCGTGTGTCCAGTTGTCGATGATCGCGCGATCGATTAAATACAGCAGTCGAAATGTAAATAGTAAATACAAGTGACCGTGAATTTATTTCCCATTTGGATAACTCCGATAGAAAATGTTCAAGTAAGCATCTAATTTGATAAAAACTTAGCAGTTTTTCGCTATCATCCGTAATCTGATCGACTTCCGTCGGGTTACAAATACCCTTGGTCTCCTATTGTGAGTAAGGGAGTTTGGTCGAGGTGGGTGGAAGTGGGTGGTTGTAGGTGGCAAAATGTAAAATATTATCACTCATTCATTGACAAATTGGCGGAGACATAATAGTTCTGAAATTTTTTGAATCATCTAGAAAGTAAGTGTAGTGGCGCCATCTGTTGTCCATAAAATTTGAATTTCATTTAGAACAACGGTTTATTTGGGTCTCATATAAACTCCTGAGCGAAGCTGGGAATCATATTTCAGTTATTAAAATAAAATTCTATAATTTTATTTACTGTAGTGAAATATTTTCCCTGGTCACTACACCACCCTTTTTTTAATAAGGAAATACCCTGTATACGCTCCAAATGTCAGTATTTTAAGGTATTTCAAAAGCGAGGACCATTTTTTTTGTTTTTTTCTGCTCTTTAAAATTTTTGGAAAACCCCCACATCAAGAAGACTAAGTTTTGGTTTCGGCCGAAACTAAAGTCAGAGCCGGAATTTCGGTTTCAGTTTTGCTTTCGGCCACAAAACCAGTTTCGGTCGGACTCTACTTACTACATGTTTTATTCAAACAAAAATAAACATAAATTTAAGTTCAGTGCCGGATTAAGGCGACGCGGGGCCCGTAGCAAATATAAACGGGGGCCCTTGAGTTACATTGAGATTTTGTATGTAAATAGAACATAACATTTACAATAAGGCTTTTCGTGATTTAATGCGTGCAAATTTAGAAATAACACTCGTCAAATCGATATTTCTAAGTAAATAATTTCCTTTATTCAGTATAGTGAGGTCATTTAAACATTCTTGGCCCCCTGTGTTCCTTAATAAATTTTTATTTGTTTTTATGTTGCAAAAAAACGTTTTCCATTACAGTTTTTGATCATTAGACTCAAGTAAGTGTGTTTATATTTTAAAACACGATTCCAATTATATATTTATTAGAATATTATAAAATTGGAGCTCCAAAGCCTAGTGTTTTTTCTTTCAATACCAGCAGGCACATCTGTTTTCAGCAGCACAGCAAAATGCAACAGTTCATTGCCAAAACCTTGGCCCAAACCATCTTCTACGTCATCTAACTAAGAGCTGACGATAATTTGACTTTTTGTTCAAAATCTCTTCCGCCGTTAAAGACATTAATTGCCAAAAGTATTCCAAATCCACTGGTCACTTGACGAAGATCAGCGGCTACAAACAAACAAACACACACACAAACACAAAGTTATAAATTTTACCTCTTTATAATGTCAGTATAGGTGTGGAAATTGAGTAGTGGAGATAAAAGGAAATTGAGTTAAGGGGAACTTTAATGTTTGGCTCTAAAACTATTATGACGTGTAAATCTTGTGAAAATACATGTTTTGGATTGTTGCAAGAGAAAGATCACATAAGTGCGTCTGCTATGTCATTTTGATTTGTTAACATCTTAACATCATAAATGATTTGATTTGATTAGTTGGTAAAGCGACTTTCATGTTAACATCAATAAATGATTTGATTTGATTGATAATTTGTCTCTACTGGTTTAATAAGTACGAGTTATACACGGTTGGAAAGGGGATGTTCTAAGCATTTTAAAAATGTAAAAATTCAATATGGCGGCCATAAGAAAAACGAAAGTTGATTATGGCTGCACGCAACATAGTAGGCCTAGAATTTTTTTGACCCAATTTTTAAATTCGCAGATGTGCCTTACTCCTCTCTTGAAATTTTCACAGGTCTAGTCCTTATAATGATTGAAATATTAAAGTTGTTCTAAAACGCACATTTTCCGTTTTCACTCTGTATATCTTTGAAGAGACCAGTTAAAAATATGCTCAAAACGGAATATTGTTGTTCACTCTGGTACGCAACTTTTCTCCCATTTAACCGACTTTGTATCTCCAACGGTTTCCAAGATCCCCATGTACTTCAAGTTATTCCGGACACCCTGTAGATAAATGGAAATTGAGTTAAGGGAACTTATTTTCGTTAATGCAGCCCCTTAAGCAATTTCGCATCGTATCGCCCCAATTAATGTTTGGCTCTAAACATAGAGGTCTCTGTTTTTGTGATTTTTGTACAATAGGTTAGTATAATTTACTTATAAAGAAAAAAGTTAGCTACTTACCAAAAATATAGAGCTAATCGTTTTCATCGTTTTCACTGTTGTGATATTATGTAGAATTTTATTGTTATAAAACAGTAGGATTATACTAATTTTGTATTAGTCCACCGCGATTAGCTAAACAGAAATAAAAACAGAAAAACACGTAAAAACCAAGAAACTATATCATGACGTAAATAGTCCGCCAATAAAAAAACAGCAAATTTCACTCTTAAATAAAAAAAATAAATAAACTTATATAATTGTGGTAGGAACGAACAACTGAGTCCACTGACTTGTTAAAGTAGGCTTATCAAAATTAAGTTAATCAAATTAAGTATCTATTTTACTATTTTCTTATTGGTAATCATTTGAAAACTATTTTTTATCCTACATAGTTGAGTTATACAAACAGCTCGAATCAAAAACAATATGAGGGGACTTCCTGTAAGTATTGTGGTATTGCCAACTTGCAGCATAACAATTTCAGTGTGGCCAACGCTCACTTTGAGAATAGCTAAGGTGTGTGCGTTTCCATTACATTTCCCTGGAGAAATTTTTAGTGTTGCCTAGTATAATTGGTAATAAAATTCTGCTTTATCATCTATTTTTACTTAATCAGTTTCCTACCGCTTTTTTCCAACCTATCTACGGCTGCAAGCAAGGAATCAACTTCATGGCAAAAAAATTACTTTCCTACTTATTGGAAAAAGAACCTTAACCCAATGTTTGTTGATTTGTGTTTTTTGGGCATAGACGCGGAGCCCCCAAGTCGCGGGGCCCGTAACATTTGCTGCCTCCTTCTATATGGCTAATCCGGCACTGTTTATGTTATTTCAGTTGTTTCATCTTTTTATATACAAGTACCAACCAACCCACATTAAAATCAGGAAATTCTGTCCACTTAAAACATATGACAGAACAAATTGGTTTGAAACTTCTATATGAAATTTTAAAAAAATATATAATAAATACCATTGAATGATGAATTTGCTTATTTGCTGGTCTGGATGTGTTGGGCCTTTTCTTCTTAGCTGCAACCACAGATTTTCCTGAATTTGTGTGTTGAACATTGCTATTATGTGATGGTTCAATCTTTTTCCTGATTAGAACAAATTAAAAAAATTATAGTTTTGGTAATGCTAAATCTAAATGATGTAAAGTTAAAAAAAAGTACAAATAGGAGTTATTTTAAAAAATAATTTTTAGTTATAAGGCTGTGATTTAAATGGAAACACTATTGGGGGAAGCATTCCACGATGGTATGGAATTAGAGCAAAATTGGAAAAATCACCTCTAAATTTGAAATTGTAATGTTTCAATTAAGTATTTCATAATATTAAAAGCATTATTAAACTAATATTATTTAAACAGATCCCACATGACATATTATTATTATTACTAAAATAGAGCCGGTTTCCATAATCCATTTTGATACCTTTATGACATTAATAAAGTCATTTAAAATGCTACTCTATATACATTTTTTAAAAGATATTTTGCTTAAAAATTAAAAATAAATTTATTTTACTCTTAGAAAAATCATGTTCTTTAAAATTTTGCGAACCCTGTATACAAAATTAACCAAACAAAATTCTATTTGTGAATCAAATTTTTTAGAAGTAAGAATAACTTTTATTCGAATAAAATAAATTTTTGCTCTATTTGTCCTCGTCTCTCTCTATCGACACTTTAAAAAACTGTATTATACAGTAAAATTTTTAGGCTCTGGCTAAACGACCACCGTTTGCTCAATTATAAGAAGAAAACCGCCGTCCGGCGGTTTTTATATCTATTTATAGGATAACCGCCGAAAATGAAAATTAATTTGTTATTACCAGCGTTTTTTACTTATTTTATCGATAGAAGCCGCAGTACGGCGGTTTTGCTTATAAAAACTGCCAAAAAATAGTAAAAGTTAACCTAACCTCAATAATTATTTAATTCGCGTGCCGGAAGCAAGTGGTTTTTGTGGTTTTATTTTTAATATTGTAGCTTAGTTAATAGCACCCTTTGAAAAAACAAAGTGGAGTAGTAGAGCGAGATGGGGGCAGGCAAATAAAACGACTATTGTATTTATCCTAACGTTTCGTGGCTTTATTTCCACTTTATCAAGGGCCTATAACTAAAAAAGACTCATTATACAAAACTATTTCGTCACATGGACCCAATAATTTACAACACTAAAGAACACTTAAAAAATATTGTCTGGAAGGAAAGGCGAAAAAATAACTCATCAGGACGTCATCTTCAGCATTAAAGTCAGCAATTAGATATAACTTAAAATTCTTAAAAAGTGGAAAATTATTTGACTGAAAATTAAATTATGAAAAATAAAAAATAAAAATTAGAAAAAATGTATGAAAACTTATTAAAAAAAATAAAAATAAAATAAAAGGCAAAAAAGTTATTTATCTGTCCGGAATCGAACTCGGGACCTGTCGCTTACGGGTCACCACTCATAATGCTGTGGCCATTGGGCCAACTTAAATTATTTTTTAAATCTTTATAATATGATTAAAGAAATAAGCTGTGTTTGTGAATTACTTGTCTTGTACTTTTTCCCTTATCCTAAGAATTTTATAGTTTGTTCCACCCTCAGTACATGAATACTTTTGTCAAATATGTCTGCCAGTTTCATTTTTGTTTGTTGATCAATAATAAAAATATTATTATATAATAAAACAAATAATTATTAAAGTTATGTTAACTTCAACTATTATTCAGCGGTTTTTATTAATTTTTTCATAAGCAAAGTCGATAGACGGCGGCTTCTATCGATAAAATAAGTAAAAACCGCCGGTTATAACAAATTTATTATAATTTTCAGCGGTTTTCTAGATATCAAAAACGGTGGACGGCGGTTATCTTCTTAAAATTGAACAAAACCGCCGGCGTTCCTTGAGCCAGTGCAGAGTTTCTAAAAGTTCTTTCCCTATATCTATTGAATGGGACAAGTATCAAGATCAGGTAAACTTTAGGGAAAAGGATATTTCACTGAAACTATTTTGAGTACTTTGTGTTTTGAGGTCATAGGCCTCAGTACCAAAGGGTCTCTGCCAACTTTTATTTTCAAATAGAAATAGGTCACATACCATCTATTTTTAAGGCCCTTTAATTTTTCACTTGGAACATCTTTGTTTTTAAAATTTGGCCCAGCTGTTTCTTAATAGTCACATAACCACTACGTAATATGGTAGTGAATGTTAACACTTTGAAATTGCTTTTATGAAATTTAATACTAGAAAAACTGAAAAAATATGTATGTATACTTTTTATTGGCTCAGCTTTGACAACAGGTTGCTCATCCTCTGAAGATTCTGTTTCTTCAGATTCTGAAGTTGAATGATCTAATTTTTCATGCATCATTAGCCTGTCTAGTAAAAATGATCTGTCTCTTGTAACCTGAAGAAGTCTTTTCTGAGCTGTTCGAAGGGCTTGTTGAAAAGCTTCATTTTCCTAAAAAATATTAAATAAATCGGTTAAAATAAAGGTAAAGGTGGTACTACTGTCTGTAAACATGAATTTACATTATCATTGGTAATTGTTTACTTATCAGATACCAAGCCAATTTTCAGGATTTTTGGCATACCAGGATTTTTGGAATGCTAATTACAAACCTGAAAAATTTAATAGTTGAAAACATTTCGTTTTTGAGATATTCATCATCAAACTTGAATGGAAAAGTAACATAACTAGTTTTTGCACTCAATTCTTGAGTTTTTCGCTAAATTAGCACTTAATATTTGATTTTCACCTCTTAAAATTACATTTTCTTTTTATTTTACCCCTTTTTTTCAAAAAATTGTAAAGCTTTACTTTTGATCATTTCAATCGCAGTATCCGACTACTGGGGTTGAGCGTGAAACTTTACAATTTTTTGGAAAAAGGTAAAATAAATAGAAGAATGGATTTTTAAAGGTGGAAATCAAATATTGAGTGCTAATTTAGCTTTAAATCAATAAATGTTGGCAAATATAAGGAGAATATAGTGAAAATAGCTAAATTTGGTTGTAAATTTGCTTTTAAAGTTTGATGATGGATATCTTGAAAACAAAACACTGCCAACTAAAGATTCTTTCAGAATTGTAATCAGAGCCCCAAAAACCCCTTGGGCCAAAAGTCATCAGAATCGGCGTGGTGTCCGATAAGTAAACAATAATTACCTTATTAATATTATCACATTATATACAAATTTAAATTACTAAATATCTGAAAAGCTCCACTTTCTCTAAAAAATGGAACATCAATATTTGTGGGCATATATTTAGCAATGTAATAAACAGGGCATCCGTAAGGTTTTTAATGGACTTAGATATCGTGGGCTTAGAGCGAAAACTCACTAAGTCAAAAATTCCATTTTCATATTTTGGTCTTATTTAGTCAAGTTCTATTGAATAAATATTTTGCAAAACTCACTAAGTCAAATATCCCCCGGTAATACTAAAATAAACGTATGTTTTACTTTTCAGTAAGTCAAACATACAATTATTATTTTACGGAAAAAGTCATTAAGTCCACTGGTGAGTTTTATTAAATTTACTACTGTACAAATTGTTGACTTAGTGAGTTTTTAAAACTCACTAAGTCACGCAAGTATCACAACTGTCATTATGAAAATATAACCTAAATATTTAGTTAGAAGTTTGTTTATACCGGTGCTTTTGTACGTTGTGTAAAAATGTATTCATCTCGAACAATGAAAATATTTAAAAGTGCTGTGTCCTTAAAAGAAAATAAAGGTAAGAAAAAATACAACTATATTTATAGAATTTCATAAAAGATAAGAAAGTTAACCGATTGGGGCATGGTGTAAAATAGGAGTTTTTGCAGGTTCGGTGGGTGAATTTTCAAGCAGTAAATATTCAGTAGATATTCATGCTAATAAAAACCAGAAAGACAGCTATGTAGGACAGTTTAGCAACGGTTGTTCTCTTGAGAATACAGATGATCAGAAAGTTTTAGTCGAAAGCCCCATTCATGAAAACAACTATTGTGCTAACATAACTGATAACCCAATACTTGACCCATTGTCCAAAAAATTGAACAGTCCTTCTTTAGGTAGGCTTTTTTGGATTACCCAATAAAATATAATATATTTATATAAGGGAGCGTTCAAGTATTACGTAACGCATTTGGGTGGAGGGGGAGGTCTTGTAAAACGTTACGATGCGTTACAGGGGCGGGATGGGGGTTTGAACTACGCGTTACGTACCGCAACTTTCTGGTACTTTACGCCACATAATTGTGACTTTTAGGCAAAAATGGTCACTTGGTGGTTACGTAACGTTTTACTAGGGGAAGGGGGTACAGAAAAACGTTACGGCGCGTTACATGGGGGAGGGGGTCAAAAATCTCCAAAAATTGCGTTACGTAATACTTGAACGCTCCCTAATGCAATTAAAAACATTAACCGTATTATAATATCAATTGATTGTAATAGATTTTTGTCTTACATTTTTTAGTACTAACTAAAGAGAATGAACTAGTTCCCGGTAGCGATATTGAGAGTATTACGACAGAGGATGAGCATGTTTTATTAGACAGAAATGATACAAAAATTTGGGATTTTGACGTTGGGAATGAAGGCGAACTTATTTTGATGCAAGAAACTGTAATATTAAATGAACCGGGTGGTAAGTTTAATAAAATTTTAATTAATACTAAATTTTATTTGCATGTTACTTGATTACAGGTAACAATATTATTACTCTGGACAATGACGAAGAGAATAGTGAGAATGAGACCCTTGCTTCTCTACGAAGAAGGTTAATTGAAGAAAGGGATAATGATAGTAAGAAAAATATTATTGAAGAAGAATTTTCAGAAAGTACTCAAAATAGCTCTAGATGGAGGAAAAAAAATGAACACCAATGGAAAAAGAACAAAAATAAAGAGCAAATGAGTAAATGTGAGATATACTCATCAAAATCTGGTGCTAATAGGGATGCTAAACGGCCCAAACCAATAACTTGTGGTGAAAAATGCAAATTCAAATGCACTGAGAACTTTACTGAAGAAGAGAGAATTTCTATTTGTAAAAAGTACTGGGGTTTAAAAGAATATGTTAGACAGAAAGATTTCATTCTAAGCAACATTGACGTAAAATCTCCAAAAACACGTAGACCTCGAAAAGGAGCTGAGGCCAAAGAACGACAAAACTCAAAGTATTACTATTTTGTAAAAAAACACGACCGAATTAGAGTGTGTCAGTCTTTTTCATGAGAACGCTTTGCATCAACAATGGGCCTATTCTTTCAGCATTTAAGCAAAGGAATATTTCTGGTACATTTAGTGGACAAGATAATAGAGGAAAACACACTCCAGCTAATAAAATTGGCGACCATGATATAACATTTATTAAGTCGCATATAAATAGCTTTCCAAAAATCGAAAGTCATTATACACGTAAAAGCACAAAAAGAATGTACTTAGACTCTAAACTGTCTATTTCCAAAATGTATCAGCTATATAGAGAAAAATGCTTAGAAGAAAAACGTCAGCCAGTTTCTCAGTCTATGTACAGGAAAATATTTTGTACACATTTCAATTTGTCTTTTTTGTGCCCAAAAAGGATCAGTGTCAAATTTGTTGGAAACATGGCAAAAACCAGCTGATCAAGATTTAACTGAAGAATACATTAGCCATTTAAGCAGAAAATCTGATGCTGCAAAGGCCAAAGAACTTGATAAAGTAAGAGCTAATAGCGAAAGCAGTTTTGTGTCTGCTACCTTTGATTTACAATCAGTACTACAGATACCATGTTCTGATGTTTCATTAATGTACTATACAAGAAAACTTAACATGTACAACTTTACTATCTACGAGGCAGGCTTGCCAAATAAAGCATACTGTTACTCATGGACAGAACTTCATGGTAAAAGGGGCAGTTCTGAAATAGGGACTTGCTTATACAAGTGGTTTCATACTCTTCCAGAGGAAGTCAAGCATGTATCGCTTTTTTCTGATAGTTGCGGCGGTCAAAACCGCAACCAAAATGTATGTGCCTTAATGTTGTATTTGAGTCAGAGAACAAGTATTGATGTGATTGAGCATAAATTTCTGGAAAGTGGACACTCCTACATGGAGGTTGACTCAATGCATAGTGCAATCGAAAAACAAAAGAAAAACTTCCCGGTTTACGTGATTTATGATTGGTTAAATTTGTTTAGACAGGCACGATCTAAAAGAAATAGGAATAAACTGAGGGATCCGTATATTGTTGAGCAAGTAATGTTTAACGACTTTTTGGATTTTCAAGATTTGGCAAAAAAATTATAAGAAATAGATTGTACGATACGAATAATCAAAAAGTGCAATGGCTAAAAATTAAATGTTTGCGATTTAAAAAAGACTCTCCTTATGTTATCGAGTACAAATATGATTACTTTGGGGATTACAATCAAATAGACATTCGCGGAAATAGAAGACGGTTACCAGATAATATAAACTTTAGAGACCTGAGCCTAAACGTTCTCTACAAAAAGTTACTACCGATATCCAATGAAAAGAAATCTGATCTACTGAACCTATGCAAAAAGGGCACAATTCCAGCAGAGTATCATGGTTGGTATAATTCCCTACCAGTTAGTGGATCCGTTGATAATGAGCCAGCACCAGAACCAGAATTCAACGACAGCGATGAAGAAAAAAATGAATAATAATAATTACTTTTTCTCAATAAAACTGTTATTAAAAGTTAAGCTTTTTATTCACTAAGTCCAATTTTTCCTAATTCCAATGAAGCAAAACTCATTAAGTCAATTTTTATTCTAAAATCGGTTATTTTCTTAAAAACTTACTAAAATAAGATCAAATTTTAGATGTAAAAACAATTATCTAATGCCTAAGAGTATTTATCACTTTGGTTAAAGCTACAGAAATAATAGAAAATACCGATTACATTCAGTTTTAAATTCAAAAATTTTCAACATCGATTTTCTCAAAACTATGATTTTTGACTTAGTGAGTTTTCGCTCTAAGCCCACGATATA
>JACEGR010007882.1:0-43411 GCA_014170235.1 Listronotus bonariensis
TTAATATATTAAACCAAAATTTGTGTAAAATAAATTGAATAAAATTATTAAAAATGGCGGACCACCATAAATAACAGTGATAATGAACCCCAAAATTTTACGATTAAAAAGCAAACCCGCTACTGACCAGCTCTTTAAATCCCTTTAAATACATATGTTTACCTTCTGTCGCTGTCAAAACAGCTGAAAGCAGTTATAACACGTGGTTAAGTCAACAAGCTTGAGAAAAGTTGCCAAATTTATTTTGTTCTTTACCAGTTTATCTATGGGTTTTGCTGTTTCAATTCGATCAGAACGAAAACTTACATGATTACACAAATTATCGCTTTATTACGCTACTAGGTTGTTTGAGCGTATAATGAATGCGTAACATTACTTTTCCACAAATCAAGTACACTTTTTAGGTGGTTAGTACTTTACAAACTTTAAACACTGCGACGCGACGTATGCGCACAAAGAATTGAATTAAAATACACAAAACGGTATTTTTATTGCAAAACACTGTTAAAACAAATTTTACTGCGTTTTTAAATAAAGTTTTTGTTACTTTCGCTTTTCTTTCATCAAAATTAAGAGCTGACAGACGACAGGTGGTTTACACTAAGATCGTTTGACTACGGTAAGGGCTGCCTCATTACGTCACATATGTACCGCACTGCTGGTTCCTTGCGTCAACATAGCAAACAAAGAATAATCATTGTTAAATAATTTATTACTAGGAAATAAAGAAGTTGTACGGTAACAACTGGAATTAACAGTATTTAAAAGTATTTCTTTAATATTGACAAAAACACAAACTACACTGTTAAAAACTTCATTAAATAATGAGCAAAATACATATGGTGGACGTATGGTCCGCCATGCTGCGTAGGTTTACGAGGCAACCTTTACTCTAGTCGAAACGATCTTGGTTCACACGAGAAAAGAGTACAAAAGATTATTCCTTATGACAAATGTACAAAAAACTACGGTAATTGTACAGAAAGTGTCCGCAACTCTGATTTAAACCGAATTTGGTATGAAGCGTGATCACGAACCCGAACGAATTTGTCGAGAAATGCTTGGTTTCGTAGATAACGATCATCAAAGTTGGCATTTGAACTAACCTTATTTTCACCATTATTCCACCCCTTGCACAATTTGGATTTAAAGCTGGAGGGGCCTACAATATTTGGTTTTCACCTTTTAAAACCCTGTGCTTTCTATGTTTTTTACACCTTTATCAAATAAATTGAGAAGGGTCCCTTCAAAAACGCTGCAACCGTGCATTCACTGCTCCACCGCCTTCCACCATATTTCTGCTACTGATTAAAAACGATTGAAAGCGAAGCTATGCAATTTAATTCAAAAAGAGTAAAATACGTAGAAGAATGAGGTTTTTAAAAGGTGAAAATCAAATATTGTGTACCACTTTAACTTAAAAATCAAGAATTGTATGCCAAAAGAAGGGGGAATAAAGTGAAAATGAGGTTAGTTCAAATGCCAACTTTAATGATGGATATCTCGAAACAAATGTATCCGACTAAAAATTTTTTCAGATCCGTGACTCGCGCCACAAACACACGGTGCGTTTTACAGGTTAGATGTTTTTTGCAAGAAATTTATTGCAATCTATTCTAACATTTTTAGTAGTTTGGTACGTAACTGGGTTTGTCAATTTACTGAGATCCTTGTAAGTTCAACTCCTTTTAAATCCTGTTCTTGTCTCATGCTGCCCTGAGTCATGGGCGATGCAAAATGATACTACTACAGCGAATTCTCTGGCTAACCATTAGGTGCTCTAACTTAATTAGGTTTTTAATCAAAATTCTTACTACAAAAATGCAGAGTTTGTGTTTTTCTTGTGATAATCTATAAAAGCCTTCGATGTCTAGAACTTATTACCGTGGCATGAAAAGTAGACGGCATATTTAACATACCTTAGGGATAAAGGAGCGAAGTGGACATTTTGGGGCTTCTTCAGATCGTACGGTTACAAAATGTATGAAACAATTACTTTGTGTTGCTATATTACTGTACATCTCATTAGGTCCCAGAAGAGAAGGGAAGTTTATGGTGAAAGTGTAAAGAGTGTACTCGTGAAAATAAAAGTACTTTCCAGCCAAGAAAAGATCCTAGCCTTCTACAGCTGTTGTAGCTCTAAATGTTATTTAAGGTTATTATTTAATGTAACGCCTACGCCGCTCATAAGTAGATAATAAAAATTGGTTAACTTTTTGTATGCCGGTATATTATTGTCCTCTATTGTGTGCTTTGAAATCTACGATAAAATGGTGGTGCCCTCTGGATGAACATTATTCAGTCGTTACATGGGTTTAACATCTAAAATCTGGCACCCACGGTACTTAGTACTTAGCTTTTGTGCTACTAACATGGACTGCCATAAACATAAAAAAACTAAATATACTAAATGTACTAGATGTAGCGCTAATTGTACAGCTGAACATCGCAAATTCGCGTTGTTGTTGTCCAAGGAAGCCAGCATGATTTAACTGACCAATAGAAGGCTTCTCATAAGTGCAAGGTTACAGAAGACGAAATTCGCTTGCTGGTTTCAAATAATATTGCGAAGAATTTACCAAATGTCGCGTTTATTGCTTTTGCATTTTGCTTTAATTTACGTAAATGCAACGAAATTCAATCGAGCTGATTGACGATGGTTTTGTTAGACGCAGTAGAAGCCGGCAAGCCGGGGAACTACGAAAGAGTTTGTTTATAGTGAACCCATTAACAGTTTAGAACAGTTGCGAAATCGTGGGAACTAGCGGCCTCGGCAAATAGGAACAATGAAAACATTTCTGGTGTGAGGAACAGTATGAGCGGAAAATAAATGCATGTTTGGAATCAGAATTTAGAACATATTCCGTATTGAAGGTAAACTCATCTTTATTTAAATACTTTTGTTACGACTTATTCTGATATAAGAGCTTTTAATAATTTTTTAAAGTAAATTTATAAAAATAGAATATAGTAACATCTTTACCTTTTATTCTATTATGTATTTATATCGTTTATTGGGTATAAAATAGGACGTTTGGAACATCAAACAAATAGGTCTACGTGTTTGGGCACACAATAAAATTTTACTTGACCTGATCCATTTTTTCTGGTTTGGACATCTGGACAAAAATGCAAAATTATTTCTTCTTGTTTGGTACCCTAAAGGTGGAAATATAATTCTTAAGTGGATTTATAAAGTGTGTATTAGTCTTGGGTTTAATTAAGGAATAAAAAAGGATTTGCTTACCAGAACTAACCAGACCCTCCAACTATACTTTGATAAACACAGAACTATTGTAATGCAAAACGACATGGGTTTTATTAAAATTCGCATTTGGCTAATACGCATTACAGCGCTTATGTAAACTTAGAATGAATATGTCTGTCTAAATTATTAAATTATATGTGCACCTTTAGAGTACCAAATAAGAAGAAATAATTTTACATTTTATCCAGGTGATCAAACCAGAAAAAAAAGGTTCAGGTCAGGTAAAATGTTATTAAGTGCCCAAACGAAAAGTTTCCAAACGGGAAAACACCATGTTAACATTCCAAATTGGATGACTAATAGGGTTCGCTTTGTTATTGCTTTAAACCGCATTCCCAAAAGTTCTACATTGAACGTTTAAAAGTGGTACGTCGTGTATAACAAGTAATCAAATTATTTTAAAAAATGCGTTACATGAAAATCATATTATTTTTGTGTAGGAAACTATACAAATGCACTTCAACAACGATTGGCGAATGGCAACAACCTCCTTAACAAAACACCTAGTAGAAAAGATCTAACTCCGTACCTTAATGCTGTAAACAAAATGGATTCTGAAGAAAATCTTAAACAGCCTTGGATAATGTCAATGATACAAAAATCAGGACGGTTTAGAGGAATCGGACGTCACAAACGAAAATGAACGAAACATCTTAATTCAGTTGAAAAAGGAAAATACGGTTAAAGGTAAGCAATTTCTTCTTAAATTGACATTTATTTTTTAAACATTAAAAAAATTTATGTCAAAATGTTTATAATTATGGTGATAAAATAGTAGTTGATGATCCTTCTGCACCATCATATTTCCGTTTCTTTTTGGGTGACATTTTTATCATATACATTTTACCCTTAAGTGGCGCGTGCCTTTTTATTGCGTAATAAGGCGCGCAGGGGTCCAATATACCCCTACACCGTAAACATCCAATAATCACTTTTTCTTTGTATACTAAGTGACATAGAAATCCGAACACCCAGTTTAAATGGTTTTATTTTAATGAAATTTAGTGAATTTATTTATCTTACTTTAAATAACAATTGATAAAATTTTCAGCCTTATCAGTTCGACATTCCGGTTTTAATACTGTTTTTTTTAATTCACTAACGATCTAAAAATGAATATTTCAGCCGCAGTAAAGATCCAAATTTGGCGAATTTTGGTTGTTGACATTCTTTACGATTGGTTACGATGCCTAGAGTACGAAGACCTGTACGATTTCCTCAACTTAATGAGTTTGATAGGGGCCGTAGGTATAGTGGGACTTCGGGAAGCTGGACTTTCTTTTCGGGAAATTGCAGTTAGAGTGCAAAGAAGTGTAGACACTGTGGTTAGGTGTTGTCAGGCATGGCTTCAAGAAGGCCGTACGCAAAAAGCAAGGGGCACTGGATGCCGCCGTAGAACAACAGACCGTGAAGATCGCCGCCTAAGATTATTGGCCTTAAGGGACCGTTCCTCCACTACCAATTCCTTTGCAAATGAATGGTTTGCAGAACACGGAAGACCTATTGGCATGCGAAGTGTTTACCGACGAATGAGAAGTTTTCGCCTGTTTTCATACCGGCCACACTGGGTCCTCCCTTTAACTCGAGAACACCGACGTAATCGCCTTGAGTGGTGCAGACAACGGTCACTCTGGGATCAGGAATGGAACAGTATTGTCTTAAGTGACGAGTCTCAATTTTGTTTAGGCATGCACGATGGTCGAGCCAGGGTTAGAAGGCGACGTGGTGAAAAGAGGAATCCACAGTTTTTTGTTGAAAGACATGTTCATCACACTGTTGGAGTTATGGTTTGGGGTGCTATAACTTATGGCTCCAGGTCACCTTTAATCTTCATCAGAGGTAACATGAACGCGCAGCGTTATATCCAAGAAGTTCTAAAACCCCATCTTTTACCCTATCTTGACACTCTGGCAAATCCAACTTTCCAACAAGATAATGCCCGACCACATGTTGCAAGAGTCACAATAGACTTCTTTCAACGTAATGATGTCACATTGTTACCATGGTCACCAAGATCTCCCGACTTATCCCCAATAGAGCACGTGTGGGATATGATGGGTAGGAGATTGCTCAATTTGCAACGTCCTCCTCAGACTCTAGAAGCACTTCGAGAGGAGTTGGTGGTTGCTTGGAATGAGATACCACAGGAGGATATTGACCACCTGATCAGAAGCATGCCTAGGCGCGTTGGAGAATGCGTAACACATCGGGGTGCATCCACACATTATTAAAGGTAAAAGGGCTTTAAACCAATGCAATCATTTTGAAATTTTTATCATTTACTTATTATGCTTCATTAAGTACTTATACAAAATTTTATTAAAATAAAACCATTTAAACTGGGTGTTCAGATTTCTATGTCACTTAGTATATTTATTCGTAAATTGCTAATTTATGTTTTCAGTTGGGAGCATTGTTTTAATTTATGATAAAATTAATGAAAAAGTTGCCCAGGAAAAAGAAATACTTAAATGAAAATATTTAATTGTAATTTTAATTGAAGTACACTCTGTACTTCGGCTAAGTTATTTTTTTCTAAATAAATTATATCAACCTAAAAGGGGTATAGTATAGTTAGCTTCTAATTATTAAAATTTAAAAAATAATAATCTTTTACATTCTATTTACTTTTACCACAATTTTTACATTTGACCTGGAAAACATAAATTGAAACTAAAAAACCTAATGTTTGAGATTTAATACTTAAAATATTTATAGCACCAAATGGAGTAGGAGTTTAATCCGAAT
Source organism: Listronotus bonariensis (assembly GCA_014170235.1). NCBI lineage: Eukaryota > Metazoa > Arthropoda > Insecta > Coleoptera > Curculionidae > Listronotus > Listronotus bonariensis. The sequence goes on from JACEGR010007882.1 coordinate 6,017, forward strand.
CTGTTCCTTCTTGTTGTCTTGGAGTTAGGCACTGCTCACAAATTGTTTTCATATGACGTTTGCACATTGGTTGTTTATACCTCACACAAAATTAGAAAAGAAACGTGAAATTTTTAAATTAATGGTATTTTTTTTTGTTATGAGCGTATACCTAACTAGGTTTTAGGAACGTACCTAGATTTTTTTCCAATTGTAAGAAATCTCAAAGTTATTACAAAATGAACAAAGCTAGGGGGTCAATTAGATTCCCTTCGCGCCTACTTAAGGGTTAATTAGATGTTTCTTATCATTATTTATTCTTTTATTTTAGATATTACACAAAAACTAGCCAATCAATCTATATTGCAAAGTCCAACCGAAGAACAGAAGGTAAATCGTTTTGGAGATATGTGTGGCCTTATATCTAAGGCTAAAGAGGGTTTGGCCAAATCAAAGTCAAAAGCTGATGTTATGAGAAGTCCGACCAATGAGAACTTGCCGAAAATCGAAACGAAAAAATCTGAAAACGAGTTAAGGTGGGAGGAACTTGTGGCAAGTTTAAACAGGCCTTTAAACTTATGTGATATGGATTTTACTGATTTAGGTAAGTTAATTTAAGGTAATGTTTTTTTAAAATCATAAAGGTATTAGGTTTTTGGCATAGATCTTGCATATCATTAAAAAAATCTGTGGTAGTACAATATTTTACATAAATATCAAAGCATCTGGCAAGCCAAAATGCTTTAAGATGAATTTATAGATTGCCGTGTCTGTTTCCGTTTGACGTTTACAGTTAAAAGATAAAACAGCAACTTTCTATTTGTCAATTTATATTTTCTGTTACCGTTTTCATATACCATATCAGAAACCGAAACGTCAAACGGCGATCGGTGACGAAAACGTCAATCTATAAATTCATTTTATTTTTACTATTGCTTTTTATGCATAGTGTACAAAGCACTTTTAGAAGAGTAAACACTAGACTGGGCCAAAATATGGACTTTTTTAAAAAATATATCGAAAATGTTGTTTAAGGTGCCAAATAGGAAATATCGGGAAGATTTAGCCCTTAATATTATTATTTAGAGGTCTTCCTCCTTTAATTTACTTTTTTATTTGAACTTTTATTTCGGCGTTAGTATTTAGTATTTAGGCTTTCAGCCCTCGTGGATTGTCCAAAGATAAAAAAAAAAGAACATTACGTGCACACATACCTTTAGGTCTCCTAATGTTTTGAAATAAAATCGTTTCTTTAAAAGATACTCACAATTTAAGTTACTGTGTTTTCGACTGTTGAATCAAGTTTTTTAACTCATTGGAACAAATTAATATATTACATTATTAAAAAAAATATATATTACATTATTAAACATAATAATTCTATCAATCTTATTGCCTAAAATATCTAAATTTTATAATATATTCAAACCTATTCTCGGTTAATAGCTATTTCTAATACGAAAACGTAGATTAACTTACTCTAAGACAGTAAATCTACGTTTTCATTTAACAGATAGCTATTAACCTAAAATAGCTTCAAATATATTATAAAATTTAGATATTTTAAGTGATAAGATTAATAGACTTATGATTTTCGATGATGTATTATGTCAAATTGTTTATGTTGTTGAGTAAAGATACTTGGTTTACCAATGAAGAAAACAGTAATTTATTTTTTTTTAATTTTATTTAGAAACATTAAAAACCCGTTTTTTTGTAGAGCGTTTAATTCCATTCAAGGACCTATGTTGTTTTTTTTTCTATATTTTTTCGTATACAAAAGTTCAAAATTAAAAAGGTATATCTAAAAATATATCAATGTTTAAAGCTTGTTTATTCAAAAATGGTTCTTCCGGTGAAAATTTTCAATACGACGATATTTGTAGGCAATTTAATTCTCTAATCACATCCTTTTTTACCACGACAGTTAGGGAGCATTGACGCAAAAATGAAGGTATAAATAAAAAATGTAAATTAAAGAGAAGGGACCTCTAAATTTCTTTTTTCTTTTTGTTACCATAAAGAATATTTTCAATATATTTCTCAAAAAAAAAGAAGTCGATTTTTTTGACACAGTTTAGTAAACACATTTTAAACAAAAAACAAAAATATCGGGTAGTAAATCGTTACTCGATTTACCTTTATTTGTTGTATTTAAAAGACCTTTAGTCCGAATTTATACAAAAATGGCGTAAGCGGTTTACGCTCAAGAAGTTTAGAAATAATCTCCCAAAATGCTTTTACAATGGTATGAAAAATCAACACCCGGAATTTTTATGACTCATCTTAAGAAATAAAAAAACAACCAATAATTGTCACTTTATTTAATTTTATCTAGCATCCAAAATAATTTTGCCCTTAATAACTTAAAGAAATACATATCATTCTATTGTGAGTTATAACTTTACCGTGATCGACCCTGGTCATTTTTAAAATTAAACTTCTATATTCTAATTAATTTAAGAAAATGGACTAACGTTTTTATTTCTGTATTTTAGGTTCGGAAGACGAAACTGATATTCTTGCTCCCGCTACCCCAATTATGGGCATACCACCTCCTCCCCCTCCTTTACAAAATATGGGCAACGTGGCTCCACCTCCACCTCCTTTGTCAAATAGAATACCAAGTGCACCACCTCCTGTTCCTAGTGCACCACTATTTGGAGTGACTTTGACGAAGACTAACAGTAATAAAACTGTAAATGAAACAAGGATTCCTGTAAGTAAAATTTTAAACGTTACAAAATGTTTTATATTTGCACATAACGTTAAATTATGCAGTGTGCCGATTTGAACAGGCACACCTTTTGGAAAATCTGAAAACCGCAAAAATAAGTAAACTTTGTTTTTAGGGGAACAGTACATAAACTTCTTTTAAATTAAATTGTATGAACTTACTAGAGATGCTGACAATAACCCCTTATATCCTAAATTTAAAGAAGGAATAAGTGATACATCGTTTACAAGGTCGTTTAATTAAGTTTTTAGTTTCAAATGCCGTCGGTTGTGGCACCATCGCGTTGTCTAAAAGGTGGTGTGAAATGTTGATTAAACCGAAGAAAAAGGGGGTTAAACATCTAATAACCCAACACTCACGGTACTTAAGCATATGCTTTCGTGGGATGTGACAAAGATAAAAAAATGCCTTATTAAAAATACCATACTATTTTCAGTACTTACAGAGAAAAAAAGTTAGGGATATTAAGAATTGCAATAAAACAAAATATGTAATACCTAAATTTAAAGGGTATTTAAAATACTGAGAATTATTACGTTGACAGTTATACAGCACAAATTTACAATAATTATCGTCAAAAAATCAAAACATGTTACACAATACTTAAGAAGGCTGTGAATCAAAAGTTCATAAGTTATGGAATTTCTGGGTAATTATAACTGTGCATTATAGTCTAAAAAATTATGAACAATGTGAAATTTAATAAAGTAAATTATTTTATTATCATTATTTTTAATAATATGTTTTGTTGCAACTTTTGTTGTCTTACACAGTGAAATAGAGTGAAATAAAAAAATCTTTGCCTGCTGATGAAATTTGTCACTTGTTAAAAAAGAAAAACTTTGAAAAAATATTGATGTTACTTAACGTCTTGAGACGGCCCACTAATTTAAAAAATTAATTTTAGGTAAACATTTTCGGGTGCTTTTTTTACTTTAAGCATTTAAAAATATCTGACAATGAACATTTTTTTAATTACAATAATATTCATATTTTTAACATATTAGTCCAAATTGGAATTAAAAAAATGTTGTTTTTTAAATGTTAAAAGACAAAAAAATGCCTGACGCCAAAAATGTTTACTTATAATAATTTTTAAAATTAGTGCGCGAGCGTAGTGCAGCGGTAACGTACCAGCTTCTCACCGCAGCGATCCGAGTTCGAATCTCGGAACCGGACATTGGCATTTTAATCGCTCGTCACCTCACAGATGGCTTGGCAAACCACTGTGTAGTATTCTGCCTACCCCAGGTAGTAGGTATTTACAAAAAAATATCGTCCGTGGTGGCACTACCGCGTTGTCTAAAAGGTGCTGTGAAATGCAAAAATTGCATGTTTCAGTGCTTGGATAACGTTGACGGAACAACGTGAAAAAGGGGTTAAACATCTAATAACCCGACACCCACGGTACTCTGGTACTTAGGATAAAGCCTTCGTGGAGTGTTAAACAGATAAAAAAATAGGTAACACCATTTTTTAAAATGTTTATTTAATAGATGACAAATTTTATCGCTTGGCTAAGATTTCTTTTTAAATTTAACTTCACCATATTACACAAATAACTAATTGTTGTCTAATTTTTTAAAAAGTACTAAAAAATAAGTGTATGGTACTGTTGAAAAGTAAATTAAATGGTTTTTAGAACAAAGTATCACTCAAGTTATTTTCCCACTTAGGACTTTGTGGGTTGCTGTCACCGCCCCTAGAGATACAATTTGTTTGAAAAAAATCGTGTTTTATATTTATATTTGGTATCCCCCAAAGAAACAAAGTTAACGTCTTTTTATATTTTTGCAGATTTTTTATCCTGTATGTTTACGAAAATTGGATACATTAAGACTAAGCCTACGTGGTAGAAAGTTAAGGAATGTATTTTTTATTTAAAAATACTATTCACCACTATAACCATAGCTAAAGGTATCCAGCGTGTTCCCTAAGCAATTAAGGGATATATTTCTAATCTGATTCCTTGATTTAGGTTTATATAATAATAATTTGTAAGATTATCTTATGAATGAATGAATAAAGCTCATTTTACCGTCATATTTTTATTACTTAGGTTAAGAAAAACAAGAAAACTGTAAAGCTGTTTTGGAAAGAAGTGCGAGATGATCCTATAAGTCAAGCCAAATTAAAAACAGGGTATATTTGGGATGAAATTACTCCTATAAGTGTAGATACGCAAAAACTAGAACACTTGTTTGAATCAAGAGCCAAAGATTTAATTTCTAAGGTCAGTATTAATTCTATAGACATATAATCTTTAAGTAAGTATGAATAAAACAGCTAATATCTAACTTTTTCAAATGCTCCAAAAGTTGGAAAATGTATGAATTACTTGTTTATAATCAACTTGCACTCATTGATTTTTTAAAGGATTGAATTTAGTATTTAAAGGTAAAGAATATAACTTGATAATAATTCTAAAATATTAAAATAACTTTTAATTTATAAAATCCATAGCTAAATAAAAATGTTTTATAATATATTAGTAAAAAAAAATGTTTTTCGTGTTTTTTTTTCTTAAAGTTTTTTAACAACGGAACTTTTTATTTTAAAACAACTTATGTTAATTTTATTTTGTTACAAAATATTTTTATCAAGACAACTCTTTCCAACACTATGATAAAGCTAGTAGATATAAAATCTTAAATAAATAGGTAGCCCTATCGAACACGTTAATTTTAAAAGCACTTTTAAGATTTGTCCTCTTGTAAATTTAAAGGGTGTTGGCCTTTTAGATTTAAGTTTTTTTACTTTTCCAAACCGTAATTTTGTTTTTCTTTTTCCCCTGGTGATCCTGGGAACACCTGACTTTGGTGACCACAGGAGGTGAGTTTTTCTGTTTATTTCGGTGGTGGTGCCGTAAGCATTTTTGAATGACTTTTTGTTCTTACCTTGATATTACCTTTATTTATTTTGATTACGTAAATAACCCTATAAATTAGTTTTCCCAAATAATACCACCTAGTTCTCGACTCACATGTTTTATACAAGGTGTGTGTTTCTTTTCAAGAAGCTTTCTGGTAGAACATTAACATATATCTTGCCAGAGCTTCACTTGTAAAAAACCTATCATTGAGACACACAGTAGGTTGTAGAACTTCTTTGTTTCCGTCAAAAAGTAGAATGCACCCTTTCTTTAGAACCAGCATGTATTTTAGAAAAGGCATGCCACCCTGTTGCATTGCTAATAATATTTTTTACATCCCAACTTACGTAGGAAAAGTTGATAATGTGGAATAACCTTAAGATGTAGTATACAATTTAAATTTCTTAAGGTTATTTTGTCTCAGCAAATATGGTTTTAAATGGTTAACTATTTTTACACTTACGCATGGACGAGATATGAATAGCAAAATTCCTAAGCATCACACGTATTAACAAAACATTGTAAAAGACTTTACAAGACTTTAAACTCATAGAATCTCTAAAAGATACTTTACCATATTAAGTGTTATCTTTAGTTTAAATTTAATTTATGTGACAAACTTGTTTCAAAAATTTATGTCAAATTTTAAACCTAATTGTTTCATAGACACTGCGCCTTTTTATATGTTACAAACTTGGTTAAAGCTTAAATATGGTGTACTACTCATGTGACACCTTAATAGGTTTTGAGACCCTTGGTCTACCCCCACTCCTTTTACTTTAGCTCCCCCCAATTTCTGAGGCTCTCAGGGCTACGTTCAGGAATCCAGACTTGAATCGCATACCAACCAGTATTCGACGCGACGTGTAAATGACCATACGTAATGTATGTGTCGTAATAGTGTATAAACCATACGTTGTATTTACTTAAAGATTAACTAAACTTTCGGGATTTTCACCCAATAAATCTAGGTAATACTTGGAAACGAACATAGTTAACCCACATTTAGATACTCATTGGCTAGTAGCATTTTTGGGATCATTACGATCTCGCGCAATCAACAAATCGGTGCGTATTTTAACCAAGATCACATACGATACTGATTGGATGGTAGTCCTTCACTGTTCTATCGCGATTTAAACGGGACAACGAAATCGTTGATAAATTCTTCCCCTTAGTCTGTTTGGAGAACGCGCGTATACCTTTGGTGATGACTGATGCAGAAGCGCACAAACACATATTTTCGCCCATATAACCTAACATTTATTTCGCCCAATTTATAGCCATTGGCACTCCATCTAGATCGGTTGGAAGTAACTAGGCTAGCAATATCTGAATATGCCGCAGTGTAGGTGAAACAATTGTTAGATGTTAGGTTTAAATCAGGGTACGGACGATCATGCGCGGAAATATGTTTTTTACGCAAAACATTAACTTTTTATACAAATGTGACAGTTTTACATGACTGCCTGTATTCCGGTTAAGATTTATTCAGTTTTTTTATTATTAGTATTTTTTAATTTCCACCAAGTAATAGCTTATTTGTTTATTGTAGAAAGTATCATGCCAAATCTTAAACAACAAATTTTACATTTGTGTCGATCACATATTTTTAGTTGAAAGTATTTTTATCAAATTGATCAAAAGTTTCCAACACCTTTGGAGTAATTTAAACCGTGTTTGCTAAGACCATTTACACATAATAATTTCACTTTACTTTGAATGTCAAAATGAATATCATCTTTGCTTATGTAATCCCACAATATATTTTTTCTTGCCTGAAGAAACAACAAGAACTTAACAAAAATAAAGAAATCATAGTATTGGACCCAAAACGGTCAAATGCCATCAATATAGGAATGACGAAACTTCCTCCTCCAAGATCAATTAAGACTGCCATTCTTAAAATGGATGCTACAATTATGAATAGAGAAGGTATTGAAAAGTTACTAACCATGTTACCGACTGAAGAGGAGAGGACCAAGATACAAGAAGCCCAAGCAGGTAAATAAATTTGTATAATTATTGTTAAGTAAATTTTTAATTAAAAAATAATATATGTGAGGGATAAAAATATATTTCATTGAGGTAATAACATAAATTTTAAGATTATTCCTTCATATTCGAGGGCTACCATTAGGATCTTAAGAACGGGAAGATATACAGGGTTAGTTAAATTGGGGTAAATTATCGTATTTTTATACTGAGGAATATTTAGTTTTAAAAATATTAAAAAATTGCTGCCGTCTCGAAAACTTTGGAAAAAAAACTAAATTTTGCAAAACCATTTTTTTAATCGATTGATTTAAAGCGATACTCTCAAACAAATGCCACGTTATCATTTATACCACACTTTTTATTTATGCGACATTTCGAACCGAAAAATCATCGTTTACTATTTTGTCAATAAAAATTACCTTTTTATCCCAAACGTTAGGGAAATTTCCGTTTGCAGGTAACTATGCCTCCGTTTTTTTATATCAGGCTACGATAAAGTTGATAGGGGCGTTTAATTACATTAAATTCTATATTTTAATACATATAAGTAAATGTATATAGGTTACAATAATGTTGTAGGTTGCGAGTTAAATTAAAAATAAATAAATAAATATATAAATAAAATAATACCAAGTAATTAAAAAAATGGATGTGTACCTTTAAAATAAATATTTTTATTTGTTTGGAATAAAATCGTTATTTTTAATGATTAATGGTTTTTGTGTTTCGAAACGTCGCAATAGTATAAGGTGTGATATGTCGTTGGAATTGGAATTAAAATACAAGTTTATTAAATTTAAAGTAAAATATTTCGCCTATAAAAAAAAGCAAAGTTTATTATGAAGGCTTGAAAACGAAACGTTCGATCTTAAAACTAATGGCATAATTTTTTAAAACGAAAAAAGTAGCAATGATAATGTTGCATTTGTTTTAAAATATATCTTTAAATAAGCTGAAAAAATAATTGGGAACCAATAGAGATGCTTTTCCAAATGGATTCAAATAAACTAGTTATGTTTAAAACAAAAACTGTGCTAAAATTTTTGTGATGTAATGGATTGTTAAGCCGCGTATACACTTAAGGACGAATCCGAATGAGCACAGTTTGAATGGAACGAGCATTCTGATGTGGACTGATATTTGAAGCGAACCGAACGTGCATGCTTTGCACGTGTGAATACGCTCAGACCGATCCACGCGCCGAACAAAAATACGTATTCATAGCGTTCATAAATACAAAGTGGAAATATTTCTGCTTCAAAATAAGACTGGTAAAAATGGAATGGACACAGGAAGGTGTTTAGAAATTATCGGTTATTACCAGAACGGAAAATATTGTGGAATCCTCTCCATCCACAATATTATAGCAATATCAAAAAGAAAATGCATGCATTCTCTGCGCCTCATTATAAACAACGGCGATGTCCAACTGTGCCTCTTTTTCTTCTTGCTTTACTTTAATAAATTTTATTAAACTATGAAACTCGCACTGGTTAGTTGCATATCTGAAGCGGTCGAGAACATGATGCTCATTCGTGCTCGGATGAATTTATTTTCATCCCGAACCGAAGATCAACTATTTCGGGTAATGCTTATTCGGATTCGTGCTCAAGTGTATACGCGGCTTTATGTTGTAGTAAAAGATATGACTTAAATTAACTTTTAGCGAATCCTGACTTGCCACTGGGCAGTGCCGAACAGTTCCTTTTAACATTAGCATCGATCTCAGAACTGCCAGCGAGGTTAAAGTTGTGGGCATTTAAGTTGGATTTTGAAAATTCGGAACGAGAAATTGCTGAACCACTTATGGATCTAAAACAGGGTTTTGAAGTTTTAAGAGTCAATAAAACTTTTAGAGGTAAGAAAAAGTTTATAGTTTTTAGTATGGAATATTATAATAGCCTATTGTGGTTTTTTAGCCATTCTTAGTACACTACTCTCTGTTGGTAACTTTTTAAATGGCAATGAAGTTAAAGGGTTTCAAATTGAGTACCTTACCAAAGTACCTGAAGTAAAAGATACAGTACACAAGCATTCGTTATTACATCATTTATGTCACATTGTCATGGAGAAATTTCCTGAAGCAACAGACTTATATTCTGAGGTAAGACTTACATAACAGTAATTATAATTAAATCAGATGCCTACAATTGCTTATATTACAAGTTAATGTTATTGTAATATTTTAATAAAGATATTTAAAATAAATATCTTAATCTATGAGTTTTTCTTTAGTATAATTCTTTTAAAGATTTTTAAGAAAATCAGTTTTTACTATATATTTAATTTAATTAGTAACAAATATTTCCGAATGTCATTTTTTTAACTAGTATTTTGTAGTTAGCATTTTATTAAATTAAATGTTTTTATTTATAGATTGGCGCCATAACAAGAGCTTCCAAAGTTGACTTTGACGAACTGGCTTTAAATATTCAAAGGCTTGAAGCAGATTGTAAGGCGTCGTGGGATCATTTAAAGCTTATTGCCAAGCATGATGGATCCACTATGATGAAAGTAAAGATGTCTGATTTTTTGGCGGAATGTGCTGAAAGGATAATTTTGTTAGGAATAATACATAGGCGAATTATGAATAGGTAAGTGGTATATGATGTGCCCTGAAGGGTCTTAAATGCTAAGCTGAGTAATACACTGAATTGTATCCGCAGTTGGTTTCTTGTGAAACATTTTTTAAATATTAATACTAAATAGAAAAAATTGCTTTTTAATGTTTCAAAAATTATTAGAGCATTACTCTACAATTGTTTCGCCTTTCTAGGGCTTCATCAAGAGTACTTCGTATACTAAACTTAAAAAGAGAAATATTTACAAACAGAACCATTTAACACGTTTTTCCCAAAAAGGTCTATAAAATATTATTAGGGTTTTTATTATGCGGCCCAGATGTGGTAATAAATTTATTTATAATTGGCATATCTGCGAAATTTATTTGATCATTGGTAGAAAGAGTTGTATTGTCTATAAGTGATTTTTAATTTCTAGTTGTTCATATAAATTTAATTTTTTACCTTTGTTTTCTCTATGGAGTAGTTTAACATTATTAAGATCTATAAAGTGGTTTTGTTCTATACAATGTGTTGAAATGCCTGTGTTTTTAAACCATTTAAAATTGATGTTTTGTGTTCTTTTATTCTGTTTTTATGCTCCTTCCACTTTGACCAATATATTCCGCATTACAGTCTGCGCAATTAACTTTATAAACCCCTGACATATCTAATTTTTCTGTTTTGTCTTTATTGTTAACTAATAATCTACCTAGGTTACTCTTATTTACAGACACAGTTTTACAGCCTAACTTATCTAGCCTATTGGATACATTATTGCTGATGTTTGGTATATAATTGATAAACTTAAAATTATTGTTTTTAGGTTCTGTAATACTATAAAACTCTTTAGCAATTAACTTTTGTTTTTTCTTTGTTAACAATTTATCAACAAGTGATTCTTTATATCCGTTGTTTCTTGCTATTTGTTTAATAATGCAGAGTTCTTTGTTAAAATTTGATTGACTTAATGGGAAAGTGACAAGTCTGTGAATTAAACTATGAATGAAATTTCATGGAAAAAGGAAATGAAAATGAGATAAATTTTTGGATATAAACATTAAAAATATTGACAACCACATTGAATTCGATATTTACAGAAAACCAACGACGACAGACACGGTAATAAATTACGCATTGAACCAATCATGGAAAATAAAATTATCTTCTTTTCATAGTTTAATTCACAGACTTGTCACTTTCCCATTAAGTCAATCAAATTTTAACAAAGAACTCTGCATTATTAAACAAATAGCAAGAAACAACGGATATAAAGAATCACTTGTTGATAAATTGTTAACAAAGAAAAAACAAAAGTTAATTGCTAAAGAGTTTTATAGTATTACAGAACCTAAAAACAATAATTTTAAGTTTATCAATTATATACCAAACATCAGCAATAATGTATCCAATAGGCTAGATAAGTTAGGCTGTAAAACTGTGTCTGTAAATAAGAGTAACCTAGGTAGATTATTAGTTAACAATAAAGACAAAACAGAAAAATTAGATATGTCAGGGGTTTATAAAGTTAATTGCGCAGACTGTAATGCGGAATATATTGGTCAAAGTGGAAGGAGCATAAAAAACAGAATAAAAGAACACAAAACATCAATTTTAAATGGTTTAAAAACACAGGCATTTCAACACATTGTATAGAACAAAACCACTTTATAGATCTTAATAATGTTAAACTACTCCATAGAGAAAACAAAGGTAAAAAATTAAATTTATATGAACAACTAGAAATTAAAAATCACTTATAGACAATACAACTCTTTCTACCAATGATCAAATAAATTTCGCAGATATGCCAATTATAAATAAATTTATTACCACATCTGGGCCGCATAATAAAACCCCTAATAATATTTTATAGACCTTTTGGGAAAAACGTGTTAAATGGTTCTGTTTGTAAATATTTCTCTTTTTAACTTTAGTATACGAAGTACTCTTGATGAAGCCCTAGAAAGGCGAAACAATTGTAGAGTAATGCTCTAATAATTTTTGAAACATTAAAAAGCAATTTTTTCTATTTAGTATTAATAAGCTGAGTAAGCCAAAATAATGTTATTACTTCATATAAAGAAACTTTTATCGCGCTTCGTTATGAAGTCATTGACCTTTAAATTTAGAATTAGAAAAAATTGGTTTATACCTTTTAAAAGGTTGAGACAGTATAATAATATTTGGGTTAGTAAAATAACTCAAACTAATGTTTTTTTGATATGTAAACGGCTATTTAATAAGACAGTATTATACAGGGTAAGAAAATGTGTTAATAATTCTAATATAATAAGACACACTTGACATTTTCTCCCCGGAGTTTTGATTTCTAGGCCAGAAGGCCTGAGTTTTTGTGCATGGACAACGTTGACAGAACAGAGGAAGATATGAGTTACTATTCTAATAACCTGACATCCATAGTACTCTGGTACTCAGGCATAAGCCTTCGGGTGCTCTCACAAACATAAAAAAATATTTGCTTTTACCGTTTTATTGCTTTATAATTTTTCTACAAAAAGGAAAATATTATTACCAATATTTTTCACCGTTCTAAAATCGCATTTTAAAAACCTACAATCAAATTATTTTTAAAAATTTTATAACGTAATAAAAATCGGCGGGTGTATTTTCGATCAGAATCCCTTTGTCTACTTGTCCAAGAAAAAGGGTCAGATAAGGAAAAGGATCAGATAAGGACATGTACATTTTTAACCAGGGATGTACGAGCCATAGAATGTTTTTAAAAAGATTTACCCTTTTATTATTGAATTGTATACCTACCTGACGATACTACTACTACTATTTAAAACAGTTTTAGGAAACTACGAATGGTTAGTTCTTTTAAGCAACACCTTTTTGTAATTCCTTAATTAAACTTAAGACTAATACACACTTACAAATGGTTAGTTCTGGTAAGCAAGTCCTTTTTATTTCTTAATTAAACTAGGACTAATACACCATTTATAAACCCACTTAAGAATTCTATTTTCACCTTTATTATTAATATTACACCCTTTATAAAAATCATTGATTTTTGCCAAAATCATGAAAAACTGCTATTTATTTTGGCGTAGGAGAAACTAAAATTTATTATGTAAAAGTCAGGCTCAGAAATCGTGTTAACCGGAGTTATCTTTCATATTCTTAAATAATACCTGCATCCTCTTGGTCGAAAATACATATAAGATAACCATACTCTTTTACTTCTGGTCGAAATTACATGTTTTATGTACCTGATCTAAACTTGGTAGAAATTACATCCACCCATAAAAATATCATTTATTTATTGGGGTCATTAAAAAAAGTTAGAATTAATAAAAACTAATATATATATATATATATATATATATATATATATATATATATATATATATATATATATATATATATATATATATATATATATATATATATATATATATATATATATATATATATATATATATATATATATATATATATATATATATATATACAGGACAGCAGCAGGACATTGACGCGTTGACGTCCCGCTGCTGTCCCGTCGCCGCTCGCTGTGTGTCGAAAGCTTTAATTTTTAATCTTTTTAATACATTATTATAATAATATTAGATTTAAACTTAAGGAATTTAAAAAATATTTACAGTTTATAAATCATTATTAAAGTGACTTTTTTAAAAGGTTAACCCGCAGAAAATAAAAATTATAGGAATAATATAAAATTCCTATTTTTTTTAGGTTTCATAAATTTCTCCTTTGGTTGGGAATACCGTTTCACCAGGTGGCGGATACCAAACCAAATGAGTTCTGTAGGGTTGTCTCAGAGTTTGCACTAGAATATAGAACTACAAGGGAACGAGTTTTGCAACAGTTAGAAAAGAAAGCTAATCACAGGGAGAGAAATAAGACAAGAGGAAAGATGATAACGGACGTAAGTACTTTTTTAAGTAAACAAAGTCACAAATTTACTATAATTATGGTGAAATGCTTTATTATTTGTAATATGTACTTACTTTACATATTTTAGATTGGAAAGTTTCGATCCAAAGAAGACCGAGCCGATGCTGAACTTCGTCAATTACTTGGCAGTGATATTTCAGATGTCGAAAGTATGCAGGGTAGGTAAAAATTATTTTACCTAACAATTTCAATGGTTTTTAAAAAACTATCCTTATTTCATATTTGGTATTTACATCAAACACATTATTTGGTAGGGGAGCCCACGATGCTAAATGGGGATTTACTTAAGCGTCATAGAGGATTTCTAATGGGTATATTTTTGTTTTTTACGATCCGTCCCTGTATACAGGGCTCATATTTGGTGGAGGTACTTAACCGGGTACAAGGTATCCTTCGGTATAATAATCTGTACCAAACCCCGAAATCTCCTCTTGTGCTTCTCTACCATACTCTCTACCATTTATCTATACTTTGGCCCCTATAAATTGATAATAAATACCTAGTAAGTAACTTTAGTAACTGTAGTTTAAAACCAATAAAATACATTTTTTTATTGTGGTAACTAGGGTTACTGACTTTTTAAACTAATCAAATACATTTTTTGTTCAGGTGTTTTTCTCAAGTTATAGTGAACAGAGTATAGTAATATTACAGTGACTACAAATGAGCTCGCACTATATAGGATTTTTATTATTGGGAGGAAATCTGTTTTTCTTTTGGCGACCACCTATGCATGCCGATAACCTAAAAATTGATTTTGACATATCTCAGATGAACAGCGAAAACATCAGAAATATTTTTTTTATTGAAACCTAAAGAATAAAAAATGTTTAACTTCATAATTTAATTATTTTTAGGTACACTCCCATGGCGTCACCGACGACGCGACAGCGGTAGTCAAAATAATACTTTAGGAAGAGGTTCGACCGGACCAAATGGGCATTTAACAGATGGAGATGATGAAATTTTAGAAAGTTTAGTAAAAACTGCCACTAAAGGACCGAGAACTGCACCCAGGGAACGTAAAAGAACAAGGCATGCAGATAGAAAGTCTTGTAAGTGCCAAAAATTGGTATACTTTTAACTTTTTTGGTAATTGTTTACAAAACCGGACGCATCGCGGATTTAAATGAAATTTGGTATATGGGGGTTTTTGGGGCGCTTATTACGAATCTGAAAATGTTTAGTCGGACACGATTCGTTCTCGAGATATTCATCAGCAATCTTAAATTGAAAACTAACCTAAAGTCACCATGTTTCATTTCCCGCGCCATGGCTACTGTGATAGAAATGATTGAAAGTAAAGCTTTGCAATTTTATGAAAACAATTGGCAAAATAAATGAAATGGTTTTTTAAAAAGTTAAAATAAAATATTTAGTATCAGTTTAGTCTTCAAATCAAGAATTGTTTGTAAAAAGAAGGAGGGATATATTGAAAATAAGGTAAACTTGTTTTCAAGTTTGATGATGAATATTTTAAAAACAAAACGAATCCGACCAAAAATTTGTATTCATTTTTTATTCAAAGTCATGATCAGCGCTACAAAAACCCGCGTATACCAAATTTCATTAAAATCGGCGATGCATCCGGTTTCTATACAATTATCCTTTTTTTAATTATCTTAATTTTTGGATAATTTTAAATATCAATAATTTTTTGATTAGTTAAAAGATCAAGAACAAGAGAAAATAACCCTTATGGTAGCAGAGACTCTCCCTAAATTAAGGTTGAATTCATTTTTGGTATGTTCGAATGTGTGACAGAATAGAATGTTGTAGTTTTCAGTGTGTTATATAACTGTTTTATTTTACTAACAACAAATGTCTGACCCAAAAATCTACGAAACAGGAAACTGCACAGACAGAATGATTATTTAGTTTTGTTTACTCGACCACCATTTCCATTTAAATTGATATTTTAAAATTTCACCATGACATTTAGAGTTGTCATTGATATGTCAAAACATGCAGACCTTGCTTATACTGTATAAGCAATAGTTAATGGTATATCGGCCGGTAATGCAATAATAAAACAAGCACTATTAGTCACCTATGTTTACATGCATTGCCTATATGTATAGTTGACTGCCTAATTCTGAATATTATTGTTCTAAATTTCATCACAATATACCAAACGGTGCAGATTTTAGAAGAGTCGCAAGACTTTTGGTCCTCAGTTACGTTTTTAAAATAAATCACATAAATTTAGTTATCTTAAAACATAATTAATCAAAGAAAACTTTGAATTTTCTAAACATTTTAAATACAGAGTGTCCCTAAAAGGTCTGTACAAAATGCTACCACAAATTCCTTGGACCAAAATATATCGATCTAACGCAATTTACCTTAGTCTAATTGTTGACCGTTTGCCAGATAAAGGGTGTAAAATTTTTTATTTCTTTTGTTGACTTGTGCATCCAGTATCGCAAATCGATTGACTATTAATTAGTCGTAATTGAAAATGTAAGTTACTATTTGTAGAGTCCTTTTATTAGAGATACCCGGGTGGTCTAAATAAAGCGTAAAGAAATGCGAAGGAAATACTTTTGTGAAATAATACATTTAATCTAAAATATCTTAGAATCGGTTGCTCGTAGCGATATTTATTAATTTTTTTTGTTTAAAAAATATGATAGAATCAAAATTATCTACTAGAATTATAATATTCCATGACAAAAAAAGTAATTGTATGCTTTATTTGTTTTCTGGGAGATTAAATTTAAACAACTCCAGGATAAAATTAAAAAGTTAACATTTTATAAAAATTAAAACTTTTATACATTATGTAGAACTATTCTGCTCTTACACAATATAATAAAAGTTATTATTACTTTATAGATTGAAACTTTTGTATTGTAGGTAACTTAATATTAAATATTTCATTATTTTTTTCTTTTAAAGTAATAATAACTTTTATTATATTGTGTAAGAGCAGAAGAGTTTTACATAATATATAAAAGTTTTAATTTTTATAAAATGTTAAATAAACTTTTTAATTTTATTCTAGAGAAAAGCCAAATAATATTTTATTTAAAAAGAGTAATGCTACTTTGAACAAAAGCAAAAGGTGTCTCCCTCTACATATAACAGCAAAAATATGAGTAGCTTTATATTACTTACTTTAAAAAACCCTATTATACTCAAAGTCGGTCTATATAGGGTCGCGACATTCGGCCATATTGCTTTGACGTGTTATGACGTCACATCTCCCATTTTTGGCCATGTTGTTCAGGGCCGGAGATATACAGTTTATTGTATTATTAGAACAACCATTTACACAACAGTTTTTAATTATTAATAAGTTCTAGTAAATTCTTTCACTTAAAATAAAAAACATGTGGAATTACATTTTTCAACAAATATTACTTTCAAAACAATGCAAAATGAAATGCGCAAAGTCTAGACGCCACTGGATTGATCATCAGCTTTGATTTTACCCAGTCTTGTTAACTTTTCTCCATAGCCTAAAGTTGAGTATGTGTCGCAACCTTATAAATATAAACTAACCTTGGGGTGCCCTTCCTTGCGGTCCCGATCTCGAACAGCCTAAATGTTGAGGATGTGTCAAAAACCTATTCCCAGTATAAATATAAACTAACCTTGATTATACTAAGGTGAATGGAGGTGCGCATACCTTGTGGAAAAACGTCAGTAGTGAAAGTGACGGTTATGCGCGATACCAGTAGCAGCCTCTGGCTTGACAGCCACAATTTATGCATGTTCAGAAGTTCATCGCTGTTGTTGATTGTTAGAAGTGTTTCTTATTCATATGCTAGGAAAGTCTGGGAGTTTCGAGCTCGATTATCCAGATTTTCCACGGACAAAGCCGGGAAAGCTTATAAGCAATAGCTTATATGACCGGAACGGGAGAACTGCCGAGTTGACTTAGTATCAGAGCCATAACAGAAAGAGATAGATAGATAGATGCGTTAGATCGTTGTATTTTGGCGCAAGGAGTCTATGGTAGCATTTTGTACAGACCTTTTAAAAATATCTCTTATTTATTTTACATCTAAATTCTGCTCTTATGACAGCACAATATACGGTTAATTTAAAAGATGGTGACCATATGTAATTTATTTGCGGGTTAAGTGATTTGGACATAAGCTACATAAGCTTTAATAATTTGTTTTTAGCTCTGCTTTCTGCATTTGCCCAGTAACTTTTTTATTTTTGATTGTTAACTCGCCAACTGCATGAATTACATATATGTCTGTAATTATAGTATTCTATTTTATTTAAAAAAATGTATTTTACAGTACGAAGAACTCTTAAAAATGGACTATCTGAAGAAGAGAAGAAACATCTATCAACATATATTAAGGGCTACTAAAATAAAAATAACAATATTTTAAAAAAGCTTTAAATAAGCTCGCAATACCACCACAATTTAAGGCATTTGGTAACTTGCCTACCTTCATACGTTTTGTAAAAAAATGTTGTAATATAAATTCAAATACTTTGTAAGCAATGCATTAGCAACATGTAATATAAAGGATAAAATTTCCTAAAAAATGATAAAGCTTATTTAAAATAATAAATTAATGTAAAATTTATTTTAAGGTTTAAGTTTAGGAAATGATATACATACATGTTCGTTTTAGTACATTAGCCCACTAGTTACACAATATATTTATGTCGGCTGTTTTTTTGGAAACACCACCATTGGATCAAAATGTTCACAAGGATTGGTTAATTAAAAAAACAAATTATATCTAATCTAATATAAAACTCACCTAAAATAGCATTGCTAGAGTTTCCCAAAAGTAAACACCTGCATAGATATCGATGTATACTGACAATTTTAAATGTGATAATAAATATATGGCTGCTACTCATCTTTAAAACCATTGTTATTTTAATTTGGTTGAGTTACTTTAGTATATTACTTAGGTTAGGCTTTATTTATTTCAGTTTTAATTCCTAATAAGAGATGAGCAATACATGCCATACCTTTTAATGTTAAAAAATTCACTAGTCTGCTTATAACTAGCATTCTGATGTTTATTTTCTGGAATTTTGACCAACATTATACCAATTGGTTTATGTCCATAATATAAAGTCAATACATTTGCTAATTTACACCAAATGTGAGAAAAATTAACTTTTCTTAATAATTTTTGGCCATCAGTGGGAATCAAACCCAGATGCTACTGTTTTAAATTTACAATAATATCAACAAAAAAGAAGCAGTAGAAAGACTGTAAGATGGCATCTACTGTAGATTTATCTTTTCATTTTGTATATGCTTTTTTGAAAAACTTTAAGTCAGACTTTTTACATTACAAATAATTTGTTTTTTTTTAATGCCCAATATAGTTTTTTATGACTGGTAAAAACACTTAAAAAGTATGATACACACTTATTTCCTAAAGTTTTTTTGTTATTTTGCTGTGGTTTTAGTTAATTAATGTAATAACTATTGTTTAAACTATTATGTAATATAGTTAAATGATTTTGTTAAAATATAGTTGTTTTTCTTTTCTTTAACCTGTTGTCTATTAAAGCTACGTATACAGGGTTCTGTTAAATACTCTCACTAAAGTTTAATGGTGAATTTCAAAATCGAAAATAAAAAAAGGTTTATGTGTTTTAACTTCTTCCTCTTTAATAATTTATTTTTTATAAATTTATCAAACATTACAGGTGTGGAAACAAACTAATTTTACACGAGTGTGAATATTGTTGCACGAGGGGTCAGCCGAGTGCGATAAACCCAGGAATGTAAGAAAGTAATTTTCACAATAGTAATGAACACTATTTTTTCTACCACCACAAATTATTCACCAAGAACTAAATTTTACGTTTGTTTGTCTTCACATAAAAAAAATTGAAGAAAATTGAAAACTCTGAAACACTAGGTTGGTATATAGTTTTCCTCACTGCGGTATATTATACTGTTTGACAATACTTTTATAATTTACCTCGTAGCTTTGTATAACTTTTATTATTTTAGAATTTTAAAAGGTCCTTACTTAAAACATATTGCATGGTTTTCTTCATATATTATAACCTAAAAATTTAATTGATTAAACTACCCAACAATATTTTCAGTAAGATTTTTCTTGGAAATTGTTGAATGTACAATAATTTAATAAAAATACGAGACCGCGCAGCGGTTGACGGTTTTTACTTACAAACTGTTAAATTTTAAAACTAGTGACACATGAACTAAAAGAAATAATGACGAAACCAAAGGTAACTTGACCGTTAGGTTCAGTTGCTGTCGGGTTTACTGTTACATTGCATAAATTAATATTTAGGTTTATTGTAGTAGGCACTGAAACAAAACACTAATTCAAAGTGTGCAAAAAGCTTCGGAGTGTTAAAAAAAGTTACTTTCTTAAAACTTTATATAGTAGTGTACTAGAATTCAGTACTTTAACTTTGTGTTAGCGATTAAAAAAACAGCATTTTTTAACGGTTGTGGAAAAACAAAATTTTAAGATATCCTGCCTTACCTACGCTTGACCTTCTATATTTTGGTAGATTGGCTAGAATCTTAGGTTGTCAATCACATACATTTAAATTTTTACTAGAAATTATATTATTATATTAATTTATGGACACCCTGTATAATGTAGGTGATGGTACATTTAATATTCTAGCAATCTAACATAATATATATATATATATATATATATATATATATATATATATATATATATATATATATATATATATATATATATAAAATTTTATTTTTGTCAAAAATCCTAAGTATCTTAGAAACTTTACATTTTTGGTATGGGTCGCCCAACCGCGCCTACCCTACTTTGTTCATGGCATTTTTGTTTCACAAAAAAGGTAGCTCAGGTTTTTAAGAAATGACAGGTTTTATCTTTACTAATAGTAAAGGAAATTAAGCTCTAAAAAGGGTAAAATATAGCAATTCTTTGGTCATGCATGGATTGACTTGAAATTTTACCTGAAGGTAGGAAATAGTCCAAGGATCAAAACCCATATCGAATCGAACGGCGACAAACCCCTGTGGGTGGGGGGGGAGGGTGGAATTTTTTTATTACATTTTAACCACAGAAATAAATCAATCAAAAAAGTGATTCGTAGCAAAAAATGTTCCATACATTGATTTCATAACCCTAATATTTTTTAAGTAATTTGCAATTGAAAGTAACAATTTTTTGACGGAAAAATCGATGGTTTAATGGACTGTACAAAGCAAAATTGTAGGTTTTAAAAAGACAAACAAAAATCATTTTGTTATAATTTTTCTTCGACTCAATACAAACTGAGATACGAAGTGTTAATTGTTAGCTTTTTTTTGGACAAATGCAAATTTAATAGATTTAAGTCAAATAACGGGAAAATGTTTGCATTTTTCGAGGAAAATTTATTAAACTTTATTTAAAGTACATATTCAGACTTTTTATTTAAAATAAAAGAAAATGTTTTTAGCGTAAACATTAAGTAAGTTATGATAAAAATAAAGTCAGTAAACTAAATTTTTACACGAAAAAATCAATAAAACAACCCCCTAACTAAAGCTGACCTTTAATCTTTTACAATTCTTTTAATACAAGTATAAGTAATACGTTTAAGAAGATTTGCCAATTTAAAATGCCTAATTTAAAAACTATTATGTAGATTTTTATGCTGCGAAGTGGCCTATTTCAAGTTTTTCAAAAACAAAACTGATTGATTTTTTAACGTATTACCTTTATTTTTAACGATAGAAAGTATTTTAAAAAAGTTTTTGTAGGACTTTTTAAGGGCTACAAAGCTCTGTAAGTAAAATTTTTAGGATCCCCTGGTTTTTAAATGGGGTGAGTTTAAAGGGCTCGAAAAGGGCGGTGCTCGTTCGTTAATAGTTGGGTTTTAAAGGAATACATCTCGCCAAATATTCACTGTACAGAAAATCTACACACAGAAAAACTTTAGCTATTAAAAAACCTGCAATTTATAACTTCATCAATTTTTCATATCTCCAGTATTTTCGGGGTTATTAAAAAAAAGCATGAAACATATGAAATTGTAAATATTCGTTTTTAACTTTAAGCTAAACTTTTTCTAAAATTAAACAGTTAAAATTGGTCACACTAATTGGACATATAACTAATACCTGTATGAAGAGAACTGCAAAAGGGTAAACGTCAATTTTAATTAAGGGGTAGTTAGGGGCATGTCTTAATTAATTTTTTCGTAGAAAAAATAATTAATGACCTTATTTTTATCATAATTCACTTGATTTTTAGGCTAGAAACTTGTTCTTTTGAAAAAGAAAGGCCTCCAATAGTTACTTCAAAAAGATTTCATGAGTTTTCTTAAAATATGCAGCATTTTCCCGTTACTTTACTTTAAATCTATCAAATTTTACCTTTATGGAAAAAAGCTAACAATAAACACGCCGTATCTTTGATCGTATTGGTCGTATAAAAATTACAATAAAACAATTTTGTTTATCTTTTTAAAAACTTCAATTTTACTTCCTACAGTTTTTTTTAAATAAAATGCCTAAGTTTCGAGATATATTCGCAAAACTTCATTATAAATGTCGTTTTCTTTGTCGAAAAATTATTACTTTCAATCGCAAATAACTGAAAAAGTATTAGTTTTACGAAAAAATATATGGCACATTTTTGGTTTAAAATAGGTTTTCCAATCGATTTTTGCTGTTTAAATATAATAAAATATTTCTACCCCTGGGGGGTTGTCAACTGACCCAAGGGGTTTGGCGCCCCTAAATTCGATATAGGTTTTGTATCCTGGGCTATTTCTGATCATCTGTTAAAATTTCAAGTCGAACCATGACCAAAAACTTTCCAGGTGAAATGCTTCATTTCCTGTACTTTAATACCTGTGATAATCCGCAGTTGCAGCAGTTGCAACCAAAATAGGTGCAAAAAAACACAAAATAAAAAGTCGATTATTTATTAATTTAAAAAACTAAAAAAATAACGGTATAAGTAACAAAAAAACCTGTATTTAACAAACACAATAAAATATTATTTTTCTAAAAGTAACAAAATGATTGCTACCTTAGTTCTTAGGGTGAAATTTATCGAAGTTAAAGCGATTTTTCTGAAAGTTGTGTGTTTATTAAATAAGGTATTTATAAAACTTGCAAACTATACAAGCAGTTTAAATATTCCAACTAAACACATAGGACACATCGTTTGATAGATTTTTTTGTTGTGAAGGAAGTTCTCTCAGTTTTGATGTCCATGCTTTTTCAATATCAGTAAATTTATTTGCAACAATTGTTTACGATCTTTTAAAGCTTAAACAAACTATAATTGTCTTTGGCATAAATTAATTATCAATAATACTTTCTTGAACTTTTATTCTTTAATTTTACCTGATACACGATGTTTTGAATGATATCTATCTCAAACCGGTAAATATAAATCAGTGGCATAGAGTGCCTGGGAGGGGCCATGTATTACAATGAGTTAGGAAGCCATAAAAAAAAGTTTCCAGTTTCCAAAAACATTGTTTCTCTTAATAGGGCTAACTTTTATCAATTTAAATGACACACATCTGGGGGCCCCGTATCATTGATACGGCTGATACAGCGGTAGGTACGCCCCTGAGATAGATATCATCCGAAACGTCGTGTATCAGTAAAAAATAAAGACAATGGAAATCCAAGAAAGTAGTATTATTAAAAACGTACCATTGTATACCAGTTCTAATTATGTTTAACACTTCATCGTATTTGTTAATCCGTAAGCTTCAAATGTCTTGGAAGATGATGGTATTGAAGATAAACATGATTTAGCAAAATTGCTTCGAAAGATTTATCAACCCATAAGTTTGTGTTTAGAAACCTAAAAAAAACATTGCGTAAAAATAGTACGTTTCTCTTGTATAATAATAAAGTGTAGTATGAATTTATAATAAAAATTCTAAATAAAATTTTAAGGAATCTACAACGGCTTAAAACAATGATATATTTCCTAACTAGTGCTGAAAACGCTATTTTTCTATGAACGTAAGAAAAACACAAAAAGAAAAATATTAGTTTTTATTTATTATACACAATGCTACCTAATACAGTACTTGTACAATTTGCGGCATTTTGCAAGTTAATAGCTGATTAAAGGGGTTTTCTGTTCGGTAAATATTGATGGATATTTTCTTTGTAAGCTGCTTACAGCAGCTATAAGCACTTTCATTTTTTGACAAATTAATGACGTCAGTCTTACCGCAGCTCACAACGGTTGTTAGCGGCATCGGGAGATGTCTAACCACTGTCTAACAGGATGAAAAAATAAGGAGAGGGAAATATAGCCGAATTTGAGGTTAAAAGTCAAACTAAATTGACTAAATGTATACTAATAACAATAACAATAGTATGTGTGGGAAACCATGTGAAGAAATAATTTACCTGCCATTAAAGATATTGCGCATTTTTGTTTTAAAACCGGAGTTGCCATTTTTTAGGTTATAATATTATTATTTTTTTATGTTATTTGTCATTGGCGGTAAGCGCTTTTATTTTTTCGATTCACATTATAATGACGTCAACTGTTAGACATGCTTGTTAGCAGCTGTAAGACAGAAGAATTTGAAAAATATCCCTTTGATGTCTGCTGAATGTTTCTTCCACCCAGCGTTGAATTCAGCTAGGGTTGGCCCAGGGGATAAACCCCTCCCCTGACAAATAAGGTATTTAATCATAAGTATGAATGTTATCAAGTACACAATTAGTTAGTTTGGTTTTAACCAGTGAGGATTTTTTTTTGGTAATAATATATATATTTTTAATAACTTTAGGGTTCCCTCCGGGAAATATTAAACCTCCACTCCGAAAAACATGATTAAATTTAACACTGCTTCCACCTCTTAAGTTGCCAAAGCAAAATTTTCTTTTACACTTGAAGTTCATAACAATCTTTCATTGCGACTCGCTAATATTTGGTTTAATATTTTTGTACTTTTCCGCTTTAGTGCTGGAAAGTAGTGCAAAAAGATACGTTGTCGCACTAGTGGGGTAAAGTTTTGCGCAAAAGGTGACTCTCTCAGAACTACAATGCTTACAGAATAGTGAACTTTTTGCACGCGAGTAAGAATAGTACGTAACAAATCGTTGGTAGCCTAAAATAATTGTTACCACAAGATCTAAAGATAAAAAAAGGTGAAGAATCAAATACGAATACGAATACCGGAGAAAGAAAGTATTTGAATATCGAATATTTGAATACTTGTGGAAGAAAAAAAGTATACAAATACTGGAAACGAAAAGATTGGAATACTATTAAACGAAACCTATGACAAAATTAAAGAGCAAAAGACAAAAGTGAAGAGCAAAAAAAAAAGGTCCTTATTTTTTTCTTATTTTGTTTCCCTTTTAGTATTCGGATACTGCTTACACCTTTCAGTATTCGAATACTCGGAACACCGGTATTCGAATACTGAAAAAAAATATTCGTCGAATACCTTTAAAAGTATTCGATTACAGAATCCCGAATACAGAGCAAAATAGTATTTTGCCGAATACCAAGCACACAAATTTATTCGAATACCGGCAAAATGTAGTCTGAATACTATTCAGAATACTGAGTATTCGAATATGACCCAACTCTGCTATGTACTGAATGTCAAGTTATAAATTTACACCCCACGCCATTCCTTTTTCTGTTGGGTTAATTCGTTATTTTTTAATTTACTCTCCAAAGAAATACAGGAAACGAAAAAAGTACGATTTTTTCTTAATGGGACACCCTGCATATTGTACATATCCTTAAAATTTTTACAAAAATGACACGTTCGGAGCGGATTTTACAATGTCGTAATAACAAACTCAGATTTAGATTATTAACTATGTGGTTTGTAGTCCTAGCTAAATTTTAAAAGTTGTCAAATGCATTTTCACCAGATTTTCCAAATATGGTTCGCTTTTAGGGTACGAACATACTAACTTAAGGATTTTCTTAGTGATGCAACGGTTCTTACTTTTACGGTTACGGTTACGATTATTTCTAACGCTACAAATACGGTTACGGTTTTTCAAAATAAAATAAAGAATATCCAAAAGTAAAAATATTGTAGTTAATTTAATAAAATAAAATAAACAGTATGTGACATTTTAAAACAAAAAACTGTGGAAAATAATTGTGTTATGAAAAATATCTTAGTGCTAATACCTATTCAAACGTGAAAATTTATTACACGTTTTTCAGAAAGAAAATTGATTTGATATATGAAATATTACATTTTGGTCACATTAAATACGTGATGTGTAAAAACCGTATAGTAATTACGAAAACTATACGGTAACGGTTAGCCGTATAATATCAAAAAACGTGAATTGACCGTAACCGTTGCAACACTAGATTCAAGATCGTTTGACTTGGTAAGGTTGCCTCATTACATCACATATATATCGCACTGCTGGTTCCTTGGCGCCAACATAGCAAACAAGGATGTCTAGACGGATAATGCTATGAGGGCGAAAGAGCGCGATATACAATATTTAAAAATCAGCTAGGATAATCATGGTTAAATAATTTATTAATAGGAAATAAAGAAGTTACGGTAACAACTGGAATTAACCGTATTTAAAAGTATTTCTTTAATATTGCCAAAAAACACAAACTACACTGTTAAAAACTTCATTAAATAAAGAGCAAAATACATATGTGACGTATGGTCCCCCATGTTGCAAGGCTTACGAGGCAACCTTACCTAGTCAAACGATCTTGCACTAGATTGACTCGACAATATAAAAGTCGCTTTTATTATGTTCATCTTTAATAATTTTGGTAATATGGCTACACACAAAAAAAAATTCAATATAATTAGAAAAGTAAGTACCCAGAATTCATTTTTCATACAGGGTGTTACAGAATGCTGCTAAGAAAATTGGATGACAAAAATATGAAAAAAGTTTTTAGAAATATAGGTAAGCAAATACTCGTTCTCAAGATATAGGGTATTTTTTTAAATATTCCAATTATCCTTTATCCTATTTTGTTTTAATTAGGCCTTGTTCTTTATGGCATTAAGGGGATAATTTATCACTAATAATTACTTATAATAAGTCCAATGGCGACTCAAGAGGCAACTAAAGGGATAATTCTAACAAAAACTCCACTGACTGTGTAAATATTTGTAACATTTTTGTGATTCTTTAGATTAGGCAAAAAACACTGCTTTTATGTCTCTCCTATTTTTTTACGTATCTTTTTTATTTAAAAGAAAAAAACTACTTAATTGCATATTTCTAGACCACTGGACTAGACTTGGAAATGCATTGTTTCCAAAATACAGCGAGGCAAACTTAAAAAAAAAACAATATCTTAATTACTTCGTATTCCATTTTAATAAAATTTAATAAAAAATATAATATATATAATATCATAAATAAAATATTTTTTAAGTTTAGTGGCGTCTCAAGTGGCACCCGAACGAATATTTCTGACAAAAATGTCCGCCACTGGCCTTTGGATAATTTTTAAATTTTCTTTCAAAAAACCAATATAAAGCTTCTTTTCTTCTATTTCTTCGTATCCTGCCTAGTTTTCGAAAGAAACATATTTAATCCGCTATTAATTGCGTATCCCAAAAGCACAAACTAAACATACAGTTTTTTTTTTAAATTATTTTTTATAATATTTAGTTACAATTACATAACAACATCAACAATTGCGAAACTAAACAATAATAACACAAGAGTATTTTTTTAAACTAAACAAGATACGAAAAACAATGATGTGAAAAAAGCTTTTTTATTTAAATAATTTAAATAAAATTTAAAAAAGTACACCAAAGTTAGAGGTTGGCGGACTAAATAAATTTAATAAAGTTAGTTTATTAAAAATTAAATAAGCCCATCAATACTAAATATACCACTGACAAATTGTATTAAGACCGATCAAGGGATATTATTAAAAATACGATTTTTTAAATAAAGTTTAACACCCTGTATCTTGGAAATAATTCGTTTCCAAACCTAGGTTTATTGGAACTTTTTTCATAAAATAAGCTTTTTAATAATTTTCCAATTTTTTTACGAAGTTTGAAAACACTCTGTATATTTTTAATGCATTTATCGGTGTCGTGTCGTGTCGTAATAAATTTAATATCTACAAAAAAAAAAATAATTTTGTCCATGGCTAAGGGGGCTAAAAAGTTGCATTTTTAATTGCGTGATCAAACGAAAGTATAAAATTTTTATAAAAAGGCAGTGGCGTACTTTTTTCCAATAAAATGGGCTCTGGTGCACAGTGAGACTCACTGGACCAAATAATCCTAATCTAGGTAAAGTTTTACAAGAGCCTTACTTCATTAAATCAGTGTAACATTTTTTTAATCGATTAAAGAATTTTAAAGATATTAAAAAAATGGAGACTTTTTAAAAAATTTTAACGCCCTGTATCTTAGAAATCAAGCAAAGCCGGACATACGTTTATAGGAACTTTTTTTAATTAAAAATACATAAAAAATCGCCCCTTCACCCCCTTAACTTTCGTACCGTAGTTAGGATACACCCTATATATGTATGTAAATAGTAACCCAAAAGGTAACAATTAAAAAGCTAAAATTTGAATAACATTTTCGTAATATTTTTTTTTTTTAGAAATCATACCCAATGGCAAAAAAATATTATATACTTTTTATTACTTTTATATGCCTTTAAGTAAGTAGTATTTTTTTTTTAACTTTTTCAATTAGGCTTATTTTTTATAGTAATATTTTTGCGATTTTAAACCACACTGTACATATATCCTACGGCAATTTTTATTATAGCTTTAAGCTTTTTAGACGAAGCAAAACATTTTTTAAGGAATAACTTTTTTTTGTAAAACTAACATATTGTAAAAGAGTAGACATTTTTTACTGGAGATATAAAAATAAAGCAAAAAGTTATGACATTTTGAACACAAGCAAAGTAATGTAGATGACTCTTCTACGTTATACAACACAAATGTAAGCTAATTCCATTTTTTTATCCTGATAAACCCCTAAAAATATATTACGAAAAAAATTAATTAAAAAATTATATTTATAAATAAATAAAATAAAATGAAAACTTTCACACTGTATCTCTTATACAACATCCTGTATAACGTTGCTATTAAAAATAAAAAATATTTTTCCAATTGGGATCGCAAAATTTTTAAAATTATTAAAACTATACAATGTTTTTATTTATATTTTGTCAGCTCTGGATCTAGGGGAGGGGCAAACGGAGGGGTCTGCCTCGGGTGACGTCAAGGGTCGGCAAAATAAAGCATGACTGCATGGCAGTACGTGCGTTTACGATAAGGATTTACAGGATTTATTATACATAGGGCGTTAAAAGATGGTAAGAAGGGCGTCGATTTGAAGGCAAGGACCTTTTTTTGTTTTTTTGCGTTTCACTTTTGCACAAAAAAAACCTGAAGGGGCAGCAAAGGGCTGTTTTTGCCCACCCCTTTAAAATTAATTAAAATCCAGGGCTGTATTTTGTCACCCACTTTTAACTAAAATAAAGAAAAGTCTTTTATAAAAGATTCATTTTTTTATCCGAAACAAATGCACATTAAAAACTCAAGAAAAATTAAGAGGGAAGTTTTTTTAAATGGAACACCCTGTGTATTATGTAACCGTTAAAAAGATCTTTTAAAAAGCTTTACAAAAATACAATATTTATTATATCTATATTTAATAGTTTTTTTAGGAAATTTGTCCATTTAAATCTGGATATAATTTATGTAAAGCTTCTGAAAATACCTTTTTAATGGTGACCCAATATACGGGGTTTTCCATTTCAACAAAGTTTACCTCTTTATTTTTCTTAAGTTTTTGATGTTTATTTTTTATGCTCCAAACATAAGAGATGAAAATGTATGAACTTTTATACAGGACGTTTTTTCTATCTTTCTTGTTCATAGTTAAAAGTAGGTGGCAAAATATAAATAAAAACCCTGTACAAATGTGGTATTTCTGTAAAGCTCTTTGGTATAGTAAAACAATACACAGTGTCTTTGATTTAAAAAAATATTTGTCGAACCCTGTATACCTTAAAAATAATATTTTTTTCTACTAATTTAAAAATAAGAAATTAACTAAAAACTGATTTTACGTAGAATGTAATAAAAACACAAATTTTACTTTGTTATTTTGTTACATATTTTGACATATTGAATATGTGACAAAATAACAAAGTAAAATTTGTGTTTTTATTACATTCTACGTAAAAATGTATTGTCACAAAGTAACGGACTACTCAATAGATTCTTTAAAAAACTGTTATTTATTTTGTATGTGTAAAAAGAAGTTTTCTTAGAATGTAAAGAAAATCGACATCTAAAAATATAAAGTAAACTTCAAATAAGCAGGGGTCTAGAAATGCATTTGTCCAAGATACAGGGTGAAACCTAAAACAAAATTGCATCAAATTTTAATAAAATTTGGAAGTGTAATTTGTAAAAATAAGGGGCTTTAGATCATCATACTTGATTAAATTTATTCTGTTTATTTGTGGCATCCTTAGAGGTACCTTAAACGCTTATAACTGATAAAAATGTTACGCCACTGACTTCTGTGCAATTTTTATATGTTCTTCTGTATTGCGAAAGTAAAAATACAGCTTTTGATAGTGCCAATTTTTTTCCTGATCTTGTTTAGTTTTAGAGATAAACAATATAATTTATTTAGGTATATTTGCATATTTTTGGACCACACGACAAAGGAAACATTTTGTTTAGAAAATAATTTTTAGACCTATTTTACCAATAACCCATATAACATTTTTTGCCGGCGTTGTACATTTAATTTACTGGCATTGCCAACACTCTTTAATGGCAAGGCATTGGCAAAAAGATATCAAAAGACGCGAAAGTGGGCAATTGGCCGTTATTAGGCCACATGTTGCAGATAAAGTGATGGCATCCGTCATTAATAGGTTATTGGCAAAAAATGCGTTTAAGATGATGGCATCCATCATTAATAAGTTATTGGCAAAAAGATAACAAAAAGACACGAAAGTGGGCAAATGCAGACACTCCCAAGCAGCAAGCTGACGTCTTATTGACGAAAATTGTCGCACATACTTTTGTTTAAAAGCTAAAATGATGCGATATTTTATTTGAAAATTAAAATGGGAAAAAACTCCTCACTGCATGCAATTTCCTTGCAATGCAAAGTACCATCTCTCGGAAAACTGTCCAACTTAGAGATTAGAGATGCAGATTTTTACACTAGCCGAAGATATTTCTTTCAAAGCTAAGTGAGATCACCTACCGCAGACCGCTCTCGAATTATTTTTGTCTAATGGGTACGGTTTAGACGATAAAAAGCGAAGATATTGCAGAAACGTAGTAGTTGATTGTCCATTACGCCATCTATCGGTATGTCAAAAAACTATTAAATATATATATTTTTTATTAACACGTCTTTAAAACTTTTAATAAAGTTTTAAAAAAAATGTTTACAGCTCCTAACAGTCTACTTGAATATTTTGCCTTCTCGACTAGCCATCACCAATTAATCACACAACACACACTTATTAGGTAATGAATACATTTAATTATGTCTATTAAAAAACTCTTTTCTTTAAAAAAGAAACTAAAAAGCTAGAAAACCACGTAGAAAACAAATGCACAAGGCGGTCACCTTCAGTCGAAATTAACGTAGCTAATTTTACCATCATTTTATTTTTATTCGCTCCAAAATACATAATAAACATTTTGTTTGACCTAATTTTTATTTGCATGATTTTTAACAATAAAATGTTATGAAAAGGCCATTTCCTTTAAATTATGTGAAAAAACATAAAATAATGTTGTTTAGCTGCCATTATAAATAAAACAGATCAAAAAATTGCTTTAATGTTAGTTAAATACCAATGTTAATAATATGGTTTAAAAAGTATGAATATGCGTTGAAGGTTTGCCTTCAAAAATCCAATATTTATTTGCCTGCAACAAAAACGCGTGCTTTATTTAATCGGGATTGGTAAGCCGCTATTTTTGTATGCTTGCCGGCAATTCGCCTGCATGTAAAATTTATTGACAATTAAGTGTTTATTTAGGGTTGACTTTTTAATGCGTATAAGATGTTGGCATAATATTGCCACCAATTGCCAATGCTTTACCATCAATGCCAATATGAAAAATGTACATTGCCGGCAAATAGTGTTTGCTGGGAATTTTATAAAAACAACAAACACTTAAATTAATACAATTAAATAAGCTAACAAATTTAAAAAAAATATTTAGAAAAAAAACAGATATATTATGCATGAGCTTGAAATAAAATTAAATTTAAACTTGTAAACATATTCCTTTTTACCGACTACTTAAAAAAATAAGAGCCCTCCGGCTTTTTTTTGTATTAAAATACATATATATATTAAACACATACACCCCAAGTAAAGTAAAATATTTGGAAAAATATTAAAAATGTAATAAACTTACATTGAAACCCCAAAAACTAGATGTGAGCAAAAAAATATTTTTAAAATCACGAGCAAAAGAAGTAAGGGGATAATTTAAAACATTAGTTATAATACTAATCTTAACACATATGTATAAGTTGTGTCGCTATTTTATTAAATATTAAAAAAAAGTTTAACTTTACTTTACTTACTTGTGTAAAAGTCACATTGTTTCGTTAAATGTTGTACAAAACTTAACTTCTTTAACACCGACCTGATTTCTTACAGTATAATGTTTTAATTGTTTTTTTATGTTGTACGTAATTTTTAACAATTCTTTTATTAGTTCTTGCAGTTTCAACTGCGAAAACAAATTTTATACTAGTCGAACTTCTCTCTCTGCTTTAAAACTTTAAACAATAGGCTTGCCTTGACTAACACACAAATAGTTTATTTGCACAAATCAGTTTGTGCAAACTAAATAAGCTTCTTAACTAAACGGGCTATCGGTTGAATTGTCACAAAAATGTAAAGAACACTTTTTAAAATGTAGAGTTTGTTAATCAAAATTATGGTACATTATGAAATATTTGATTGTTATTTTTAAGGAACTATAGATAACTGGAAACAAACAATTAAGTAGTTTGTTACAATACAGTGTGTTAGAATTTTTATAAAAGAAATTTTGGACACGTGGATTGGATTTTAGAGGGAAAGCCTCCATAAGAAATAATCACGCCTTTACAATACACCCTCTTTATACTGAAGTTATGCTTCGCCCCTAAATTTTTAAATGGGGGTCGAGTGGTACTACATATAAAAGGTCTTTTATTATTATCTTCTTAGCAAAACCTCTTTTTTGCTATATCCTATAGTGATTTTCAAATTATTGTATTATTATATGTACAATTAGCTGAGAAAAAGAAACAATGAGCACGGGCGTAACTAGCATTTTTAGTTCAACAATATTTTATTTTTGAATTTTTAAAAAACAGTTAATCTTTGTTAATCCCTTTCTCCCAAATCCAAGTATTAAAAATAATGGTATAATTATACTTTTAGTTTTATTGAATCCCAAATTTTGCAAAATTATCCAAATTTTTCAAAAATCTTTAGCCAGTTAATTCTTTTTATGTAAGAGTTTCGGATGTCCCTTGTAATAAGTAAACGACCATATTTTTGCAAAATTTGTAACATGGGCGTCGCTAGAATTTAAATTTAGTTTATCTAAAAACTGAGACATGGGACCAATACCAAATTTATACCAGATGCTATTGATGCTAAAAGAAACACTTTGGTAAAGAAATTTTTTATTTTGAAATTAGCGAAAAAAGATAATTTTTTGTTTACCTCCTTGAAAAATCTAAGTTTTAAAAGCGAATCTTCTATTTGTAATTTTTTCGTGATAATTATTAAATTTTATCGACAAATTAGAGATTTTGTAAAAATATATTACTTTTTTGATAATTAGGGGTATCTGAAAATTTTGCATAAAAAAAAAATTGCGTAGAAATATTTTAACTGGCAATAGTTTTTTAAAAATACAGGTAATTTTAACCAAATATCAACTTTTTTTGCAAATTCCAAAATAAAAGTTTTCTTTACCAAAGTGTTTCTCTTAGCATCTGGTATAAATTTGGTGTGGGTCCCATGTCGACTTAGTTTTTAGATAAAATTATTTGAACGACGCACATGATTTGGAATTTGACCATAAAATTTGAATAAATTAACGAAAAAAAATCAGATATTTGCTATTTTCTCTGGTGGGAGCTCCCTTTATAAGTATAGTGCCTGGCTTTATTTATGTCGGTTTTAGGTCGTACCTTAATTTGGTCCTATTTTAACTTCGAAACTGGTCGTCTAATCGAACGGCTGCCGACCACAAAATCAAAAAGTTTTTAGAAGTAAAAATACTTAAAACCTTGTTTTTTAAATGTATTTTTGTAATTCTGTGAAACAAAACCCTAAAACGCAATTTTTTTTTTTAAATTTACTAAAACTTTTTTCACTTTTTATTAGGTTAATGGTACCTACTGTCAACATGATTTGCAATAACTCTAAATTATGGGTACAAGGACTATTAAAATAAGGCCGGTATTAATAATTCCCGAGCTTAATAGGGCAACTTGCAATAATTCTCTATTGTCCTAAAGATGCTGGTTAAATTCTACTTTTAGTGTGACATCTTAGAAAAATTTAATGATGAAAGATCTAGTAATCAAGCGGGCCATTCAATGACACCCATTTGTCCATGATATGTCTCATTCGCGTACCGCATAATGGGAAATGTTTCATCTACTCCTATATTATCTGAATTATTTTATGGTTAATAGGTGTTATGATTATTTTTAATAACTTATGTTATCACCAGTGGCGTAGTTACAATAGGAGTAGGCGAGGCAGTGCCCCGGGGCCCTCAAGCGGAGGATGCACTTGGAGAAATATAAATAATACGTTTAGTAAAAATGTGTTTCTTATTTAAAATAAAAATAAAGCAGGAATTTTTATATGAAGATCCTTTCTTTTTTTGAAAGTACGTCGAATTTTAAATTGTGTAGTTGGTTGGCACCCTTCTTTATTTTTTTGGTCCTACTTATTTACTGAACTTCTTGATGTGTGTTTTTTTTTTAAAGGCGGAGACCTTTTTTTTGTTTGGAGTAGTTAAATGCTTTACTTTGGGCCCTACTTCATTTTTTGCCCCAGGACTCTTGCTTACGTAGCTACGCCACTGGTTATTACTGGATCAATAGTAACTGTGTAGTATTGTCACCTAAAAAAATGGTAGTGAACTTAATCTTCAAAAGTACTACACCACACATTTTTTGCGGATTTTGAGCATGTTCGTTAAAGAAAATTTTGCCAGAGGGTGATCTCGATTCGATTAAAATTTCTATCATTGTATGACTGATAATAGCGGATATTTTTAACATTTTTTAAACTGAGTGCTAGTGGCTTTTACTTACTAAAACCTTTAAAAAAGCGCACCTCTCTTCTTGCCTTTTATTTTTTAACTAGTTGAATAATAAATAAAATATATCTAATAGAAAAACACGATTATAATAATTTGGAATTTAAATATTTGAAAATTGCTAAAGTAAATAGCTAAAATTGGTTATGTCCATAAGGAGAATCGAAAGACCTTTTAAACATGGTGCCTTGACTAGATTGCCAATTCCATTAAATAATTTAGGGGTAAAGTATACCCTAAATAAGAAGTTGCAGGTAGAGACGTAATAACTTATCGGAAATAGGCTGCGTCCAACTTATCTGCGACCAACCGACCTATAAGCGACCTATGGACTTAAATAAAACTGAACTCCAATGGGGCATAAACATTGTTGCCAAGTTGTTCATAAACTCTTTCCATCCAGTTACAAAGACAAAAATATTCGTATTGCAATATATGTATGCAGGGCCGTATTAAGGGTATGATGCGCCCTAGGCTATAATTCCCAGAGCACCTATTTTCCTACTAAAAATTTTTTGAAGAGCAAAAAAAACCTACCTCCATTTCAGTCAAAAAAAGCTCATTCTGTCCTTTTCGCCTCTATTTTATTTATATCCCCACAGAAAAGTTGGTTGTAATCCCCACCCGACCTAAACTTTTTTAGAAACTTCCCTGTCTAGCGCCTATTACTCCCCTGTCTGGCGCCTATTTTTTTTCATGGCGCCCTAGGCTGTAGCCTAGTCAGCCTAATGGATAATACGGCACTGTATGTATGTGTGTATTCGTCTTGGGTTTAATTAAGTACCTACCTTTAGTACCCTTTTCTGATTCTAAGAAATATTTCTAATAGTCCACATACATTTTGGCAACAGTGCGTCTTAAATTTAATGTATTCTAGACCCACCAGGTAGAAAATGGGGGTTTGATAAATTCGGTTGCTAATGCGCCGATTTTATTATCGGTCGCTGTTGGGCCGACATAATTTATTTGGCAGCCCTACCCTCCTAAAAGTTAAGCTAACGTGTACAAGTAGATGTATATTTCATAAAATTTGTAGAGTTTATTTTAATTATTTTTATCACTACCGCTACTAAGCTGTTCTTTTTAAGTTTCATCATAAAGTAATATACCCACGGATGTGTCCCAAAAAAGGTTATTACTGTGGGGTTAGTTTAAGAAATAATGTTTTTAAAGCCCTCTGTATACATGAAAATACTTTCAGGACATGCCTATTTAAAAACCCTAATAAAATCCTATAAACCCAAGCAGCAAGCTGACGTCTAATTGACGTGTCTTTTTGGTCATATTTCGTCAGCAAAGACGTCATAACTTGACAACAAAATGACGTTTAAATGACCTCCCTAAGTCACAGACAAAAGACGTCCTGTTAATGACGTCTTTGAGATAAAAAAAATTGACGCATATAGGTACATTTTTTAAAGTAAAATGATTATAATTCCTTGTACTACAAGGTCGCATCTCTCGGGGCACGGTCCAACCTGGAGATGCAGATTTTTACACTAGCCGAAGGTATTTCATTTAAAGCTAATTAAGATCACCAACCGCAGACCGGTCTCGAACAAATTTTGTTCTCATCGGTACGGTGTAGGTGATAACAACAAGCTTCAAAAAATTCCTATTAGAAGCGAAGACGTTGAATAAACGTAGGCACTAGTTTATTGTCCATTACGCCATCTATCGGTTTTTTCCTATTTCAATTTTGTAAATTTATAAGTCTTATTTTTCTGTCAAATGATATTTCGCTTGGATTTTAACGCAAATCATATAATGTTACAAAATTTTTTTGGCGAGTTTTTTAAACATGACGTCAATAGATTTTTAGGAGCTAGTATGACGAAAAAATAACGTCGAGAAGACGACACTTCAACGACGTCAAAAATACGTCAGTAAAATGATGTCATAGTTTTGGTCTGATGACGTCATAATGACGTCAGCTTGCTGCTTGGGAAGACTTTTTGTCATATCTTGTTATATAACAAAAATACTGAACTTCATCGGTCATGAGGCCCCACA